>JARTUT010002233.1:0-153453 GCA_030674115.1 Micraspis discolor | reverse complement strand
TTTTGAGGACCACATAGCTCATCACATCAAGGGGTATTAGCAATTGAACTGAATTTTATTGGAGCATTCAACCATCAAGTCCTCCGTCAATAAAACTTGAAATATATTGATATCCCCTCTTTGCGCATTCCGTCTAGATTCTTGCCAACAATATTGACACATTTTCCATGATAAAATCGGGCACAAAAACCTTCACATTTCAATCCGGTTTTATTTCTATTAACTGAATTGATGCAGATTTTACATAATTTGTCCGCCATTTCAACACTTGTAAACACAATATTCACCTCTAAAACAGGCAAAACTATAGCCTATCTGCCGATATGAATAAAAAAGTTCAACTTTGAATGATTCACCCTCAATTCGAATAAATACCGGAGCTCTCTAAAATACGTGTACTCAACGACACCATACGACACATTTAGGCACAATTTGGCATTAGTATATATATATATATTCTTTTGAACTTTTGCATCAAAGGTCATACAATCCGTCACAAAAAGCCTATGAAGTAAAAGTAGTGCGTTGAGGAACAGTTGTTTCAATAGCTCAAATAAATTTGAATTCTAATCTACTCTTATTTATAGACTGAAAACATTCTAAAAATCCAATTACACCAAATTTTATATCATTGTTTTTACTTCTGTGTACTGTGATAAAATAATAAAATTGGCATTAATTCATAATGAAGACGTAGCAGACTTTGATATCGAAGAGAACTTCCCAGATGTTCCCCTAAATACTTCTACAAATGATGAAAATATATCAGTCAAATCTTCAATAGTTTCAACACATTTCAATGTTCAATAATAATTGTGGCAGAAGACTCGGATCAAAGGTCATACAATCCGTCACAAAAAGCCTATGAAGTAAAAGTAGTGCGTTGAGGAACAGTTGTTTCAATAGCTCAAATAAATTTATATTCTAATCTACTCTTATTTATAGACTGAAAACATTCTAAAAATCCAATTACACCAAATTTCATGTCATTGTTTTTACTTCTGTGTACTGTGATAAAATAATAAAATTGGATGATGTATGAACAAAGTTGTTTGCTCAATTATTTTGAATACTTCAAATTAAAACGATATTTTACATTTTATTGACCTATTGATGATAAATTTTTCAGTTGAAAAACAGCATCTGTATTTTAATACACCAGATACGACTTAATACACAGGTACATTTAAACCGCTGAACGAGTCATAAATGCAATCTATCGTAAGAAAAGTTGTAAGCAAGTTTAACCTGGAATTTTTTTATGGTCACTTGAGGAAAATTATAAAGTGTTAAAATTTAAACATTAAACATCGAAAAGGTTTCATCTTTCATTTATTATTACAAAGATTCTCATACTGTTTTTCTTTTATTTTGATTTCCAAATCTATTAGTCTATGTTGCTTCACAATAAGCTTATATTGTAGCATTTTGGTTCTTTTTTCCAACTCCATAGCCTGCAACTTCACATTATAGCAATCATTCTTCAAAGTGCCACTGTTACATTTTCTTTGTGAGCTCTTCACTTGTCTTCTACCCTTTCTTTTACGAAGAGGAAGTTTTTTTTTGTTTCACATTACTCATTTCTGGTTGAATATTCTCTTCTAATTGAACTTCCCCTCCTGGAACAAATTTAAAATATTTGAAACAGAGAATCAATAAATGAGATCATAAAATGCTTATTGTTACAGTTAATATGTATATGTTAGGCCCGAAGACCGAAAACGCTCAGTGGCCGGAAAAAACGGCCACATCGCGTTCTGGCTGTCTTCGAACGCACAGAACGCGTTTTGGTTGTTTTTAAACGCTCGCAACGCGTTCTGGTAATTGTTAAACAGCCGGAACGCGTTTGTCTAACGGCAATTGGTTCAAATGTAAGACCCTGTAGTTTTTTACATTTTTAGAATAATAAAAATAAGTTGTTTCCGAACATGTTTGGTACTTGTGGTCTAGTATTTCTTTATGAGAACTGAGCACATACAAAACTATTGTATATTTGTCGACCCTGTACCTATTGAAATCAACATGTGATACATTTTTGGAATCAGCTCAGCTAGAGTAATCCGGAAATGGAGACAAAATAGTTCAATTTAAAAAAAATGACGGTGATGTCATTGCTCAAAAATAATTCACGCTGTATATTAGATTATTATTTTAAAATAAGGTAAATTAAAATAAAAATCGATGTGTTTTAGGATTATTTCTCAAAATGGTCTGATCAACTAAAAATGAATTTGTTCCATACTTAACGGATACAATTTAAATGTACTATGTAATTCGAAATGTCATTCAAACAGTTCTTGTAAAAATAAGTAACGTACCTATGTAAAGTACACAAAAGTTCGGGAAAACCCGTCGTTTGTATTTAATTGTAGTTTTCAATAATTGAATTGTTTCTAATAAAGTAATTAAAAGAGTTATAAATGCAAGTTTGTTTTGTTCTCCACAATAAGTTGGATTTGTAGAAAATAAATTGAAATTCATTTGTTAAATAAAGAACTTTTCGCTCTTTCAATCATGCATTTATATATTTTATGCTCGACAATATAAGTTTATTAGTGTAACTTTCTTCCTAGAACTGAAAAACAATTATAAGAAATTTAATATTGTTGAAATGATTCGGCAAAAAAAACCGAACCCATCTTTGGTATCCAATTGTAGTTGATAATAATTGTATTGTATTTCAATTTTCAACTTTGTTTTATGAGGGACAAAATAAGTTTTATCCTACGCAGGTAGAAAGCGGCAAATAATACAAGTCGAACATTAAGAACGCGCTGTGAGCGTTGAACAATTGACAAAACGCGTTCCGGCTGTTTAACAATTCCCAGAACGCGTTGCGAGCGTTTAAAAACAGCCAAAACGCGTTCTGTGCGTTCGAAGGCAGCCAGAACGCGATGTAGCCGTTTTTTCCGGACACTGAGCGTTTTCGGTCTTCGGGCCTAACATATATACCTGAAATAAAGTAGTTCGAAGCGCTGTAGCACTCATTCGCTAGTGGCTCAATTTGGTCCCCCATTACTGCTAAGACATTTGCACATACAGAGCTTACCGTAGGCTGGTAAAATCCGCCACCTGTTGCTAGCACCCCTTTCTGAAAATATTGCTCATTTTATAAATAGAAATTACAATAGGTTTTTTTGTCAATCGACATAGATGGTTGGTATGCATACCTTGTCAGCTATTTCATCCCTCTTCCATTCTCTCACCATTTCTTCTAAATCTACAAATTCACTGGTGTACGTTTTTCGAACAGGTTCCTAAAACAAGAGAAATATATTTGATAAAGAAAATCATTTTTACATTTTTCGTTGTCAGAGTCAAAAGGCCATCGACCTCAGTCGTTCAGTCATAATGCAATTCATATGCAGTAAGTACACTTGTATCTGGATAGAATATTCCCTCAAATTTCTACATACCTCATGCTTATGTGATGTTTCGTCTTCATCATTCAGGTATGACCTCTGTAGGTATTTCTTGACATTAAATAAAGAGGAAAGATTACAAGGCGACTTTCAACTATGTTAGCCAGTTATAGGTACATCTATTATAGCTATTGATAATCTGGTTTGATGCATTGCTTGATCATTTTTTCAGATATGTTCAATACAATTTTGACAGTTAAAAATTTCTTCTATAGTGTTAAATTGAAGGTAAATTTAATTATGACTATAGGTATGTTTGTTACACAAACAAGACTAATATACTCAAGTGTTCATTTGCCGTATTTTGTCTGGCCGTCCTTTTTAAATTGAGATAGGCAGTTTGGAGTTGCTTCCTTGTTCTTGGCACTTCTGCCGTACTCAGTTGTGATTTCAACCCATTTTTCATTTTTTTCTGTAACGTTCGTGCATTTGTTTTCTATGACGTATTTCCATCTGAAAATAATCGATAAAGAAAATATTAAATCAGATGGTTCCGGCCATAATATAACGTAAATATTACTATTTATCGAGTTGCTGAAGATACTTACTTTTCAATTAGATCTAACAGTCTCAACTTTTCCCTTTCGGTGAAATTTCGGCACGTACACTCATTTTGGAAAATCAACATTTACAACGTTACCTACTTAATACTGAAATCAAAAATTAAATAGGCCTCAAGGTAGGTTATCGGATCATTTCAAAATCTTAACCACAAAACACTGATATCTTAACCTCTTTGATCACAGAATATTAGTTTTTATCGGAGAATATGTGGTTGGACAGTCTGGCAATAGGGTCGCCTCATGTCAACTGAAAATGATCATAGATTAGTTAAATATGCACTGAACATCCTTTCGGAAACTCAAATTGATTTGACATCTCTGTCAAGATGATCGTTGTGTTAGTTGACATGAGGTTTGGTCAGTCTTTCAGAAACTGGCAGTTAGTCTTGCTCTGTATATGGACCAATCTGATGCTGCTAAATTAAATTCTCTTAATTTGTCCACGATTGCTTCTGCCATTATACTCGTCGCCAATGGTACGTATATTTATTATATTTGATTATAATAAAATATAATATTCTTCAATGCCTTTATTATAACAACTGGTTTATTCTACCAAACGAAATACATCATATGTACATATGCTCATGTTAAACATCGGAACTTATCTACTACCTATACTAGACAACATATTTAATCGTTAAGTTCTTAATACAATAGACAACAAAATACATTACAAAATTCGTAGTGGTATTCATGGTCAGTGTTGTTGATTAATTAGAATTTCGCGAGTTTGATTTTCCTTTCTCTACTTGGGAAATGCTTCTTTACTTCCATGTCCGGTTGCAAGAAATTGCAAATGAATATTTTGATTACAGGATTTCTTTGATCAGTAGGAAAAAGCCGTATTATTTTGTGATGTAAAATCTAACTGTGAAAATGAATAATTATTATTTATTTGAAAATAGAATCACCCCACAATGTAATTCAGGATATGCAAAAAATAATATGTTTTAATATTTAATAATAAATTGAATATAAGTAATAAATGATTTATCTAAAAATAAACTTATTTGTCCCATTTCAGCACTCCCGCTGAATTTGGTTCAGTTTCTTGAATTTTTGGAGTACCGCTATCAAATTACAGACGAATGTCGCCAAATAAAAATTCGATTTGGTCCCCGGTTAGCAAAACTACGGTAGAATTATTCCTCAAATTCTTATTCACCAGGGTACCCATTCTGCTCTGAAAATATTGAAAATAACAATTATGATAAATACATCAATATATTATCAATTGAGGAATATTCGATATATAGATTTAATTTTTTTTAAACACTATTCCATGAAGAAAATATACAATTATCTTTATTTTCACTTTGACTAGTCGACAAACTGAAGTAACTAATTATTAAAAAAACAGATCAATTTCAATACATCCCGGCTTTTTCGATCTTTTGTGTTTATATATATATATTTATCTAACAGACGTGTTCAGTCCCGATACATGCGTCAGGCTACCTGAGACCCGTATGATCCAGATGGTTTTTGCGTGTATATATGTGGAAAATCTGCTTTAAGGAAATATAACTCCTCAGGCAACTTTAGAGGGAAAAATTTTTTTTCATTCAAAAAAGTGATATACTTGACTTTTCATTCTCACATATACGCCGACGGAATGTTCTCCAAACCTTTTCAGTCCCTGCGGTGTTGTCAGATCGTTGGGACTAGCGCATATCAGTTTCACTTCATCGTCGTACTATACTATCTATACAAACAATAAAAATATTTTAAAGAAATCTCTAGACAGTAATGATGATTTTCATATGTCTTTATTAGTTTTTAGAAATACTCCTATTTATAACTGCTTCACTCCTGCACAAATCTTAATGAGCAGAAATTTGAGAGATAATTTACCAATTCATGAAAATAGATTGCAACCTAAATTAATTAACAAGCAAATGTATCATAAAAAATTAGAAACTGATAGAATTAAGAGTACACGTTATTATAATCGAACTTGCTCAAAAAATAATGATAAAAAATTTTATATTGGAGAAACAGTTAGATATCAAAAGCAACCAAAAAGTATTTGGTACTTAGGTAAAATTATAGAAAAGTTAAGTAACAGAACATATAAAATTCAGGAAGAAAATGGTGAATATATTGTCAGAAATATAATTTTTATTAGATCCACTCCTGAAAAATATACTTCTTATACTCAATCAAATTTTGTATATGATCCTGATGAGAATTTTGTAGATATAGATATAGGTAATAAAAGAAATATTGTAAATAAAAATGATGAAAATGATGTTAAATCTGAAAAATGTGATGTAAATATAGATTTAAGTGAAAGTGAAAGTGATGGTGAATATAGAACTCGACATGGACGAAAAAGTAAAAGAACCTGGAAGATATGTTGCAAAACTATTTAAATGAAAAGGGAGATGTTATAAGTTGAATGCCAATGCGCATGCACTTATTGTATCCATCTTCATATGTATTCGTAATTGAAATAAAGATCGGTCTAAATGAATCGTTTCTTAATTGATGTCATATAAGTTGATAAATGACATTTTAGTAGAATTTTAAATCTTAATCATAAATAACTAACCAAAAGATCTATAGTTTGTCTCAGTTTTGTCCATTGAATGGTAGAAAGTAATAAGAGATCATTTTAGCAGAAAAAAGGAAATAATGACAGGAAAATAATCGATTAATTATCAGTTTTCAGCAAAGGATAAAAATTGATTCTGATCGAGAGAGAGCAATGTAGGAAATGATGTAAATTTGAGGATTCAAAATAAAAAATATATGTGATTATTATTGTGAAAAATTAAAATGAATTGCGATGAATGTTATCGAAAGCAAGGCAAAAATGGTTTTAGAAGTTGCTTTCAACTGCTTGAATTTTTTCACATTGTACTTAATCTTTGGTATGTATGTAAGTAATATGAAAGCAGCAGTGTTGATGCAATAGAATAGCCAAATCTCAATGTTAAAGGACTCAAACATAACAAAAGGAGTGATGAAATCTTAAAATTGTTTCAGATAATGCAACTCAGTTAAAAATAATGGGTGGCAATTTATTTGAGAAATTATCAAGATATGCAGATAAACTAATCAGTCTAGTATAAAATGATATATTTTTAAGCAGAAATGTCAAATGGCTATGCGGTTATCGATTCACTTAAAGAATAATCATTCAATCTTTTCTAATGTCAAATTCTAACAATTTATATTTGACAATAATTTCAAAATAATTCATTCAGATTCATACATTAAATTATCATTTATGTTCAGAGAAAGATGCAATGATAAGGAGAAATTTCAAGAGGAAGATGAAACATCGAGATTCAAAATTAATTCAAATTTCTCAAAAAAAAAAATAGAAAATGGTATACAGAAAAATTCATAATAGATTTTATGAATTCCAGTTGTTGAGATGATATCCTTTAAAACACAAAGAAATTTAAACAGTTATTATTATATGAAGAGTAAGAAGAAATTTCTTAAACGCAAGGTATTATTAATTTAGAAATAGGTAACGCAAATATTAACTTGAAAATGGCAACATACTGATGTCCCGTCATTATAATTTAATTACTTAGATAGTTTACTCTTTGAAAGAAGGATAATGGCAAACATAAATAAAATAATACGGAAAGGGATGATAGAAATCTAATACCCAAAAATTCAATATCAACCAACGTTTTATTGCATTAATTAATTATGTTCAAAAATAAAAATGTTCAAAATTACCTGAAAAAACAGCAAATAGAAATTAATATTGCGTGGGTCTGGGTAATGATAAAGAAGGAATTTTGGAAAAATGCTGTAATTTTCATTTAGGAAAATTAGGGTTAAATATACGAATCGCAATGGAAAATAATAGGGTCAATATAACGGCAGAATTAATAGTCGATATAGTGTTGTAGGAAATAGTCTGATCGTGTAGGAATTACATTGATTCAAAGGTAAGTAGAAGTAGAAAGATATCAAAGAAGATATGGTTTAAAGGAAACTGCAAAGTTCTAGGTTTCAATTTGAAAGAAGCAAATTTTAATAATAGTAAATCCTTTGATATATTCCTTGTCCAACGTTTCAAGTGATCGGTAGGTCTCAACGTAACCATCTGAGGGAGTTTATTGTTGTGTTTGTTATATTCTTTGTAGCATTCTGGTCATATCTTAAAAATAAAAAAAAAATTAAAATTTGATATAGCAGTTATTTCGTTAAGAATATGTATAATACTAAAATTCACCTGATCGATATCCATGATGGCTCTGGAAAAAGAAACGAAATAGATTACCAATTTGAATAGGTGATTATTATGTGAAAATAGCAAATAAATAAGATATGGAGGAAGGAAAATGCTAGTTATACCAGTAAAAAATTTGGCAAACAGTTAATTGGTTTAAAAATACATTTTGATTAAATTTTTTCAAACCCAACTTTATAAAAGCAATATAATTTTTTCATTGTGCAATCACAAATTAGAGGAACATTGTCGATTTGATTACTTTTGGATTATAATGATAATCAAACAATTAATTACTTACAAAACTTCTGCAGTATGCTTCACTTGAATGCTACACATTTGAATGTAGCGTCTCGTCGCTTTTTGAATCGAACGTTATAATTTAAAATACGTTAGAACCTATAGTACCAAATTTTTTCTCAATCAATGAATTTAATATGGTTTATCTAATACATATTTATTGAAAATTTTCAAAATTGTAATAATTACTTAATTGTCATTTTAGTGATTAAGGAGAAAATATATTTCTTTTTGATAAAGCATGATCCAAAATTTCCATAAAAGGCGACATCTATTTAAAATAGAATAATTCATTAGTTGAAATGATATTTAATTCCAAGTCACAAAAAATTCTGTAATCAAATAAACATCAATACATAATCAGCATTTTGAATAAAATAGTTTTGTACACGCAGTATAATGTAATGAAATCACTGTGAACTGCCAATAGCTTATTAAATTAACATTTTTAATCTAACAATAATTATTTTCGTAAGAAATAAAAACCTGACGACTATTTCCCTTAAAGATTTTCAAAGTTACAAATAATATAAAAAGATATTATGAACAGTATCTGCCAACTGTTGTAATTGTTCAAAAATATTAATTTGAAATATAAACAACATTTTTCTAAGGGATTATATAATGAAAAGTTAAATTTTTGAATTGTTACATTAAATGATCGAGAGCAATCTTGATAGAAATAAAATTACGATATTATCAAAAAATTTAGAAGGAACTTATATTCAACTCAAATAATATCTATTGATTTTATTGTAACTTAGTGATGAATTCTTTACCCACTTGAACCAAAGTAATTATCATCAATAAAATAGAAAGAGTATTTACTAACATTTTATTTAATTGCAATAGTTAACATGAAAACATATATAGGTATAATAACAACATTCATGGTATGGAATATTTTGAAAATTCAGCTACAATTGTAACAATCTTCTGCACATGTCCCTTGAATGATCGTTTCCATTTTGAAATGACTCTGAAAAACAATTTAAAAAGAATTTATTGAAAAAAAGAGATATAATTGATAAGCGTATCAAATAAGGTGATTAATTTTCAAATATATACGATATATTAAAAAGGTATATCATTTCTAAATAAATAGATATTAAGGCAAGATTCATTAATGGAAATAGATGTCTCACTTATATGCTCTGTTGCCATCAAAATTGAGAGTACCTAATTAATTAAGAAGCACTTTCACTAGTTCCAAACAAAACAGTCCAAATCTGTCATCTACTGTGTGAAACTTGTCGAGAGATAAAATCTAATATCATTTCCAATTGTTGTTTTCCTCTCCAACCATTTAAAAGTTACTTTCACTCATTGCAAGAGTAAAAATCATCAGAGATGAAGATGAATATATGAAGATACGTGCTCATATTATTTCAGATTCTAAATTTACAAATATATTGTAGGAATCTTTTGAATTAGCCCATAAATTTTTTCCATTACAAATTTGTCGATCATATGTCTCGACCACAACATATCAGCAAATCGGCTCAAAAACATTATTGCATACCTGAAAATATAAATTTAACAATTCATTTTCACAATGGAAGTTTCGTTGGTTTTATCAACAATAAAATGGGAAACAAGGTAACAATTAAATTTCAAGATGCAACAGTTTTCAATAAATCATTATTGCAAATGAGGTGAAATAGATATTTTAAAAAAAGAAAAAACAATTTCAATACTTTTTCTAATCGAAGTTATTTCAATTTTTTATTATCAACTGTAAAATGGGAAATATAAATTGAGAGTATCATTCATGATGGGGTAAATATAAGGAAAAGTAATAAAAAAAATTACCATTCAAATATTGTCGAAGAGAATGGAAAAACTAGAGAGAAATTCAAATTTTTCCAGATGTATATTGGTTTTTCATGTTTCATTTTCCCGATGTCATTTCCTGGTTTGTTTTTCATATTCTCCATATTTCTCACTCACAGGAACCCTCTTTTCTATCTGATCTTTATTTTTTTTATGTGAAAATAATGGATTCGTTTGCATCTATTCCATTTCTATAAAGTATAAAGAGTATAGTTATTATTACAAAATTGTTCATATTAAACGTTAAAATCACAACTTTGGAAAAATATGTAAAGTACAATTTTATCTGTAGTGATAAGTTTCAGTGCTTTCCCTAAGCAAAGTTATTTTAATTTATTATCAACGTTGAAATGGGAAATCAATAGATGTTTTTCAAAATAATTTTGAAAGAATTTAAATATATCTGTCAATACAAATATAAATCGTAGATGTTTTTCATGATAGAAAAAATATAAAAAATATTACCATTCATATATTGCCGAAGAGATCATATATATTAGACAATAAGGTCAAGAGCAGAAAATTTTGGTATACATCACTTTAATGGCCTCATGTTCAATTCAACCTTTTCCAGATGTATCTTGTTTTGTAGCTATTGACCTATGGTGATTTAGCATTCAAGAAGACTCAGCAAAGAAATGCCAGGAACAACAAACAATGCATTGATGGACTGATTTTAAATTCGACCTTTTGAAGATACATATATATTATGGCTTCGTGAACATTAATTGTAGGTCATTCAAAACTGTGAGTAAATCAAGGGACAGATATTTGCAGAAGACTGGAACAAATAAATTCATTAAACGTTTATAATAGAAAAAATGTTACTCACATACCGATTTGAAGATAGGTCCTATAAAACGTAATATCTGCATTTTAATTCGCTATATGCAGCATTTGGTTTTTCGAATACATTAAAATTTGAAATTCATTACAATAAGTGGCATATGGTGTGAAAAACAATAATTTTTTCAAATTAATTTTAAATGATTTGTTGCATTGAATGCAGTACAATAACAATGTTTTTCGAGATACATCATATAAGGTATACTCTATTCAATATTTATTTGTAACTCGGTTTGGCCATGGAAGTTTAACACATTTCACTCTGTATATTAAAGAGTTAGGTTGGGTTCGCTATTTTCCTGTCAGATTATTACGCACTGTTGTCTATATCACATAAAGGTCTTAGTAAACTTGGATTCACTCAAAATGCCAATTTACTTCTGAACCTTGGAAGAGTTTCGAAAGGTTTGAAATTATTATGGCAGAAATTTCTAAAGGAGCTGCTCTTATTTTGATTGGGATGTTGTATGATAACCTCAAAAATATTAATTATAATATTTAAGTTACCGTTCATCAGGTATGAACATATTTTAAGTGATTTTCAGGAATCTGAAGAAGTTTGAACATTAATCTGTTCATCATGATACATGAAACTTCCGATTGGAATTTGTTTGATATTCGAAAGGACATTGCTTTAATCGTTTGGAAGCTGGTTCAACATTTCAAAAGAATTAAGGAAGGTATTACAAAGAAGTAATGTTGAATCTGAAGATGTAGCTAATAAGGGCATGGTATATATTCTTGAATGCAGAATTGGAACAGAGCATCTCACTTCTATGAAACACTTCGATTTAATTATCAACAAAATAAGATTCAATACAAGCTTGTATTCTGAACATGTTCTAGTTAATCAATGCATAAAAGTGATGGTAGGATCATTTAGCTTTTCAAATCTCTTATTTTCCTCATAAAAATACCTTCATTGTGATCTTCTCGATGAGAGCTATACATGCTTCGTTCAGTAAGTATTCTCTGCAAATCTCTTGGTGATTATGTGAAATGAAGGTTTCATTTTGAGTCACTGACGAAAAGAGTAAATTCTTCCATTCAATATATATATTTTCATCGTGATTGTTTCAAAGTTTTGTTGGTCTGGGATATACTCAGCTCTAATCACATCCTCAATATTCAAAATTGAAATAATAGCTTTTAACATAAAGAATCGAATAAATGTTGATTACTTCTAAATTTCTTTCAATCGAATAATATCTCTTACAGGTATGTCATGTATGCAACAGAATATTTTGAAGAATTCATAAACACATTCAGGAGCATTCACAATACTGAACGCTATGAAAAGTGATGTATGTGTTCATTTCTTCGTTTGCCTTTTTTTTTCAAATAAGAACTGAGAGATGAATAAATTTCATTCACTCAACCCTTGATCACTGAGTTAGTCAACAATTCAGTAGAGATTGTGAATTGATCATACTTGACTGAAGTGGAAGCATAAAGCACAATTACGAAAAATTATACAATACTTATTCACATATAATAAAAAAATATTGAAAATGCTTTTTATTTCTCTAACAAATAAATTTCAATAAACTTTAATTATACAAATAAGGATAGAACATCAATGATCTGAAAACGATGAAGAATAACGATCTACCATAATCAAATTAGATATAATTCAATTATTAATATTCAATGTGTAGACTTTTACTATTATCAAATAACTTCCAATTATTATTGAAATCAAAATAGATATTTGAAAACTTAAATGAAATATCATATGATTGAAATTTGTCAAATTATTATTAGGGTTTTACAAATTACACAATAAGTATTTTCGAAAAGTGAAAAAAAGTCTTTGTGAAAGAAAGAGAAGAGAGAAATTAACTTTATAGGTAATAAAAAATCATCAAATGGCTATCGACCGAAGTTTTCCTGCAAATTTTACATTTATAATTTATTAATTGTATTTATTGTATAAAAAAAGTTATTCCAATGATATTAGATGTTCATAAATTGGTAGTGCTGATAGTTTGGCCTTTGGTGGGCTCACTGTGTCATATTGGTGCACCAGTGAAGAAGCTCGGTATGGGGAAGGGCCTATTAGTCCAGGTTCAGCTATCCGATTGATGATTCTTAACAAACTTATCCACCTGTAGGAGAAAAATCTTCTTTTAATGCCAACAGATTGTGCTCCTTTTACTAAATGAAAATGAGTAGCATATCCTTCTAATAATAACTATATATTAGCATGTAACAATAATTTACTTACATAAATTTCAAATTATATCCTTAAAAGAAGTGATAACTTGAGTTCTTCTCGACATTATTCCACATCCATTACTTCAGTGAACGAATCAGACTCATCATCAGATAATTCTGGATCTGAATCACTTTCCTCCAATGAAATAATAAATGGAGGAATAATATCTATAGGTGGAGTTACCCATATGTTTCGTCCAGTCGTCTTCAATAAGTCGTTCGCAATGTAAATAAAAATTTTGCCACATTTCAGGTGTACATTTTGAAAGAGCCAGAGTCCATAAATTGAACACTCTATCCCTTGTGTAAGGATGAGAATTTATGTTCTTGTTGTAGAAGTTTTTACAAAACGCCCATGCCATTTCAATAATAATAATAATAATTCTTTATTAATCCCTTTGACATTTCAAATAAGAATGTATAGGACAGGTCAAATGAAATAAGTTCCCAGTAAAGAGAAAGTAATTAGAAATAATCAAAACGAATACAATGAAACTAGTATACAAAATTTATGCAAAATGACCATCGTAATACTATAGTAAGATTCTTCATTTAATATACGTTTTATGGTGGTTTTAAATTTTATCACATTTAATCTTTTATTTCATCTGGTAAATTATTGAAATATGTTATGCCCTTGTAAGATGGGGAGAGTTCAAATTTTGATGTTCTATGTTGAGGCAGACAAAGTATTTGTGAGTTTCTCGTACAATAATAGTGAAAGTGTGACAGTCCAATAAAATTTCTTAAGTTTCGTTTAATAAACAACAGACATTTGTAGATATAAATACAAGGGACCGCCAAAATGTGTATGATCCTGATTATTTGTATGCAGGTATACAAAAGCAGGTAATATAATTTTTATTAAGTACTCAAGAAGATATAAAATGAAATGAAAGCCATCCAAATATTAGTCTCAAGCAGAACATCAAAAGATAGACAAGTGATTTGAGTGAACATTCGAAGAGATAAATTGTGAGACGGTCTATCCCTATTCCTGTGTTGTTAATCATCGATCATGCCTACAAGTTCGATTATGGATGCCAGATCGATTTCACTGACAAATTATGATTTAACGGCTAATAGAATAGTTGATACATGGAGTGAACAGCACGTTCAAGAATTTTTGTCAATAAGAAAGTTCGACGTGAATAGGAAAAATTCGTAAGGATATACAGTTTTAGATAGGTTCTTTATAAAAAAATCAGTGAACGCGATAAGAGTGTCATGATGATGATGAGAAACGAGGATGGTTCACAGTTCTACACATGCTTTCGCGAATGGAATACTGCATAGAAATCGGGAAATTAATTTTAGAAAATTATCCATTTATATCCATTTATAGATGCCCTTGATCCACAAGGTTTTTTCTCCTTTTATGATGGCTGTTCTAAGGAATGAATATGATCTGGTCAATTGGTCATTGAGAATGATGCTGATATAGAAACGAGAGATCTTAGAGGTAGTACTTCTAAATTGCACTCGATTTGGGCGAAAGGATTAAATAAGGTTGAGTTACAACTCAGAAATGGTGCTAGCTTAAATGCAACTGATTACGAAAGAGTAGGTGCAATTCACTATTTTTTCTTTAAAGAAAATACAGATAGAAATGTACGAGCTGTTACTGAAAGCTGGATGTGATATTAATGCTTCAAGTACGCTTACCCCAATTCCATTGCATTTCATTTTAACACTTCCCAAAGGTGACAATGGTGAATTTGGTGACTTGTATTATGTGAAAAATTTGATTAACAATGGATCGAAACTTCATTTAAATGATTCAAATGAAGACAGCGAACTTCATTTATATGCTAGAAACATATTCATTCCTGTGAGATTGATAATATATTTATTGGAAGGTGGTGCTGATCCTACCATTTCCAACAATCCAAATCTTACATTATTTAATATCTTAGTTGAAAAACAACGAAGAAAGGCTAAAGAACTCATTAAATATTTAATAACTGCACAGTGAGCGGGAACTCAAATGAACTGTCACGAAATCTAGAATACGATAAATGGAGGTGAAAAATTGTTGAATTTCCAGAACTCATGTGAGAGAAAAGCAGATATTCTAAATTTAAGAATCCTTGAAGAAAAAAATTCTTTGTCGATCTTGAAACTACTCATTATAGACAAAAATAAACTGATTGTGATGATGAGGTCATTAGATGTGCTTTGGAGAAGATTGTTTCCTCTTATGTTCCAATTCATGGAGATGATATAGCGAGAAAATTATATGTTACCTTGAGTATTTACGAGAATAAAATTACATTACAAGAAATATTTAGAAGAAATTTTTAGACTATTATGCCAGCTATCTCGTAAAGTTTCTATTACATACAAGTTAAAAAAGATTCTTTAGGGTTCTGCATTATGGTTAAATCAACCATTATGGATCAACTAGCGATTGGGATGAAGAGAGGCAATAATTAAATATATTGATGATTCTGGTTCGAATAACCACACTGAATACCACAAGGACTAAACTATGGGTATCCGCTAGTTTGAAAATGAAGGGTTTCTTTGTTGGTTCAAACTAGGGATTTTCATTTATGATTATTAAACAATAATAAGCTGTAAATACTTTATTTGACGAGAGGTAGCTTAGTATGATCCTGATTATTTGTATGCAGGTATACAAAAAAGCAGGTAGTAGTCTCAAGCAGAACGTCAAGTGATAAACACGTGATTTTAGTGAATATTCGAAGAGATAAATTCAATCAATAATATCCAAGAAGAAAAACTTGCAGGAAGAAAAATCAAAGAAGCAGCATTTATGAAAATAACACCTGATTCCATAAGTGCTCCATCTATAGATCTGCCAGAAGTTTGGACGCCGATAGTTCGATCCAACTTAAAAAGATCATCATATCACAGATAATTATATATAACATCGTTCATTTTCTTTCATGACTTCTGTCAATTGACTTTTTGAAATTGATAATTTTCAAAAGGTTTCTTACTTTTCTCCTTGATAAAGATAGAACATGTCTATCGAAACGTCGGAAATCATTACATCCACAATAGATGATGGTAATAGCCCAAACAATCATTCAACAAGACTAATCTGGAATTGTTCGGATTTTTGAAGGATGCTGGATGCAATAATAACGCTTCAACTTTATATATGAAATCTCCGTTTCACTATTTTCTGGCATCATTCACAAATCATAATGATTACTACTTATATACGTCCAAAATAGATCAATTCCAATAGATTTGATGATACTATTGATAAGAGAAGGCGCTGATCTTTCTCTTCCAACGACCAAAATCAAACCTTTTTCGATATAATGCTAAGAAAAAATTCAAACAATGCCGTTGAATTAATGAGATATTGTAATATGATATGTCTAGCGATGCTGGATAATGGGTCTTGATGAGCAGAAGACCATATCTAATCGAAATTCCCAGACAGTCCAGACAGTAATAAACCTCTCAAAAATATCACACCAATAATCATAAAACCTAAGATTTAAAACAAAATTTATTGATCCCCTACATGGAAATCTTGATGGATGTACGACGTAATAAAATTTGTGAATTAGGGAGTTCAGAATTAACGATGGGAAAAAGGTGGATCTTTAGTAAAAATTAAATCAGTAGACCAATAAGAGGTTTGTATCGAGAGACTCAATTGACTAAAGGCAATGAAACTTAGATTTCGAAGTAGTTGGGGTAAATTTCAAACTATCGAAAAAAGGGCACCAATTAAGAGAAATTAGGTAAATCCGGATTATGTTCGATAACGCCCACGGACAAAGTGATATCAGGAAAAATTAGGGAATTCCGGATTATGTTCGATAACGCCCATAATCCTACAGAACTGAAGACTCGTCACTTCTAGCGACGAGCCGAACCCTGAAGATTACTCCGTCAGGAGAAACTCTAAAATGAACAATTATTTTTAAATTTTCAATTTTTCTTTTGAACTCCTCTTCGTCGGTGGAAAGCCGCTCTTCTACTAGGATGTTGGAAAGAGGTGTTCATTACAATATGAAGTAGGTGCAGAAAGAACTGAAACATTCGAATTACCATTGGAAATCCAGACTCATTTAAGTGGTAATGAAATATTGGTGAATATTCTGAACTCCTGTATAAGCAAAGCAGATTTGCTGAATTTAAAATGGTGAACAGAAACTTCTCGTTTCTGGAATTATCATTTTTGAAAAGAAGGAACTTATAATGCTTTGTCGCAATGACGACATCAGGACTGCCATGGAAATTTTTGATGGTAGCAAATTCCCGATTAATGGAAAGATTATTGCACGTACTTGCCGTAGAAATTTGGATCATCTCGAAAGGGAATATTACTCTATATTCCTTTTGGAGAAAAAAGGTGTTGAAGACCTGGATTACGTGACACTCATTACTGTCCTGAGTCTCATGCCTATAAATCCATATCAAAAACAGGAGTGATCTTAGACACAACCACAAAACCGATAAAGGTCGCACACATGATCCTACTTATATTCGCATACCATCGCAGTGCTTTGAAGCACGTCTATGACATCGTGACAGGTGATGAATCGTAAATTTACGCTTATGAGCCCGATAGTAAACAGCAGTCGACTTTATTGGTCTCTCAAGATGAGCCAAATCCAACAAAATTGGCTCACGCACGATGCACTTCCAAGCTAACTGTCATCTGTTTTTTCGGAAAAACTGGACATTTCGAAATCGTACCACTAGAACAACTCAGAACCTTCGATTCTTATTGCTTCACAACCATTTTTTTGCCAGTTTACCAAGAAATCAGGAAAACCAACCGCCGAAGACGGATCACCCCGGCAATGCTAGCTCACACACATCGGTTCAAACAATTGCATTTTTGAGCAATCAAAACATCTATTTGATGAGTCACCTACCGTAGAGTCCTGACTCGATAACGAACGATTTCTTTTATTCCCGTATGTAAAAATAAAATGAGACTTCAAAGTTTTTCGACACCTGAAGGAGCGGTTGATGCGTTCAGAATGCATGTTTTGGAGATACCTCAATCAGAGTGGCAAAAGTGCTTCAATTGGTTCAATCGCATGCAAAACTGTATAGATATTAATGGGGAATACTATGAAAAACAATAAAGCGATATTCAATGACTAATATTCGTTTTTGTTTTCTAATTCTGTAATATAAAAGTCAACCCTTGTACCAACTTGAAAGAAAATAACATGTCATTACTCAACCATATTTCGTGACATGGCCCTTTCCCGTATCTAATCTCATAAAATATAATCATCGAACTCATCCTAATGAATTGAAAGAACTTACATAACCCTCAGTATATTCTCCCTCCCCTATATGCACCCGAAACTCCGTTTTCCCTAAAGTTCAAATCAGCTAAGTTGTTTACCGGTTCGTAACAAATACTTGTTCAAATAATGTTAACCGCTTCAGTGCTCTTTTTACTCTTTTCAATTCAAGTGAAATTCAGTTTTACCATGTACGTTGTTGAACAAAAAAACAACGATTCCATTGATGAAGGGAATTCGACAATTACTGATCCAATTGAGACATTCAAGAGATTATATCCGGTAGGAAGATGGAAAAAGACAGGGTTCTTCGATGAAGAGTATATTGAGAAAATTAATCCTTATTGGTTGCAATTTGAGCCGGCCAGTCAGTTGAGTCATTTTGTACTGGGAGTCATTTATATTGCGTTTTTAATGGTTGGACTTTTTGGAAATTTGATGGTGATTTTTATGTTCTTAAGGTGAGTTCCATATTTTGAAGCGCATTTTTTAAGTGGGACAAACTACTGCGAAAACTATCGTTCTGACAAAATATTTGGAATTTTCGAATATACAGTGATGGACAAATGGATGGATGGAAATTGAGCTGCTTTTAACTATATTTTTATTGCCGAATCTAAATATGATAGCAGTTTTTCTGTATCAGCTCTAGATTTTTAGATAAATTCACTTATCTATCAATGCTGTTTCCTGTTTCATACTTCCAAGTATGAGTGTTGTAAAATGTATACAAGAGATAGATTCTTGTATATTTTCCTTATTGTTAAACTTCATTGGTAACAAATTGAATTTAAAATAATAATATTTATTATAATTATTATTTTAATTCATTTATAACAAATAGAAGGCTAACAATATGAGATATATAACTGATTGGTTGACAAACTGTTAACAAGTGGGATTCAATCCTATTTAGTGTCATCCAGTTAGTTCTATAGAAATCCGATATATGAAGCTGTCCAGTCTGAAGTGAACTTCAACTGCAGTTGAGAGTTGATATTAGTTTGTGAAATCCCGCGGTGCAGATAGATAGAACTTAGCGTCATATGAAATTTCTCTTTAGTAGCGAGTTGTTGAAAAGTAAATCTAAAAAGTAGACTGTTAATGTGAATTGTTGTATTTGTGTTGTTGAATAGAAATGAGTTCAATTAGAAGATGTGTACATCATCCTGATACTTTTTGCTACATATGCGGAGGATACATGCATTAGTGACTTTGTAAAGAAGGCTTATCTTGGATATTTTGGTGTTAAGCTTGGTGATCAGGATAAAACAAATAGGTTCTCAAACTTTCGCCAAAATCGACTGGCAGCTTCATCACACCAGATGATAGGATTATTTCTTCATTTACGTACTTACGGTGAAATAATGTACGTTGTCAAAATTCAAAAAAGCACTAACATAGGTTTTAAGGAAAAGGGAATTTATGCTTCGAGCGAAACTCACAGAAAATTTTAAGATGTTACTTTTAATTTGAGTTTTGAGCAGACAAAAAAGCGCCAAAGACATCCGACATCATATCAGTGCTTTTAAATTTTTTCATTATGTTTAAATTTCTTCTTTGTGTTGACAGATATAGGTATCAGAGAAGATTTTCAGTTCATTTTGCTCTTTGAACAATTTATTTCTCAGATTCCGAAAATTATTATTTTTCAGATATAATGTCAGTTTCATTAAAGTATTCGTTTTTCTTTCAAAATATAATACACTGGGTGATGAAATATTATTGTATAAGGAAGTGTTTCTATAATCCAATAAAAACAATATTCAAGTATGTGTTTGACTCAAAACATATCTTGATACGTATATGACATTTTTGAAATGTTGACAATATTCTCCCAAAATTAATTCCACCTAGAATTAGAAGTGGATAAAAGTTTGATTTCCTGGATCTTTTATCTCTAGACCGAATAACGATTTTCTTGAGGTCGAAATGTAGAGGAATATTTGAGAATTTTCTTCTCGATCAGCAACAGGTATTTATTTATTTATTCACATTGGAATACATACAGGCATTCGCCCAGAAACAGTATTCACATATGTACAAACTAATTCCAACAAATGGAAATTCCTAAATCATACATTCACAAAATAACAAGAACCTATTATCTAATACCAAATAACATAAAATACCAACCCGAAAATGATTAAAACAGGCTTACATTAAATCCTTAAATTATCGCTCAGAGGCCTCAAGAAGCTCTGATAGTTTTCTTCAACCTTACCAATAGATCGTGAAAAATATCAACGTTCACACAAAGGGCATTACATGTTGTCATAACTCTATGGAGTGGGGAGATTTGCGCCGAATAAGTGTTTCTGATAGTGCCATAGAAAGTACCGAAGGATCTTAAACCTTCATTTGGAACCCTGTCCTCTAATGATCTTACACGCGAATAATACATCCGTAAGCTGTCTGCGATTGGACAAACTCATCATGTTCAATCAGCGTCGAATAATAGTGTAATCGTGATTAACAATGATTAATTTATTCTTGTACGCTCGATATCTCAAGAACCTATTCTGAACACTCTCCAAGCTCTGTATATAACTAAATTGCTCGTTTTGATATAGTTTACGAAAATTTATATTTCTCATTAAACATCGGTATTAGAATCAAGAAACAAGAAACGAATTTCCATTTATTGTGTCGAGAATACAAATGCATAATTTATTGAATTAATTTATTTTTTGTCTAATCCAATTTCCGCTGAGAATCCTGATGATTGAAGCGTAATAATTTCACTCAATCGAAATCAAAACAACACATGTTTATTTTCATAACACGTTCGGAGCAATAAAAAGAGGTTCTTATTATCATGATATTTTCAATTCAATAGTGTACACTGAGAGAAAATATGTATTACAAGCTGAATGTATTCAGAAAATCAAAATGATTGAGTTTAACGGAATTGACGAAGTAACATAGGATAATTTAAGTATTCTCATCTTGAAGCATTATTATTTTAGATATTATTATTGATCAGTAATAGATAATAGTTACTGTCTAAATAATAATTCTTCTTGAATTCCATCATCAACAATTTCATCTTAATTTCATCAAGATTAGTGCGATTTACTGTTTTCAGTTTTCATTAATTCTAAGTCACATATCCAAGAAATTATATTTGTTGCAGGTGCAAGATTTTGAGAACTTCCGGCAATATACTAATTATGAATTTAGCGATAACTGATGGACTGATGATGGCAGAAATTCCATTTTTTCTCTACAATACCTTTCAAGAGGGACCTGCGTTGGGTGAAAAAGGTAGCTTTTTATTACATACCTCCATGCTCAAATGCTCATGAATGATTTGATATCTCCATTGTGTAAGCTATCCTTGCATTTTCATATTTACATCATGATCCTCAATGTTTCACGTAATAACTATTGTGATATTTGTGTTGATGATACGATGTCTTAGATGGTGCTGTTTTATCTTCGTTATGATACCTAATATATATTTTGACATCTGCTCTATTTTACCATTCAGTAATCAAATAATAATAATATAGTTTAATGAATTATAAACAATAATCCCAGAGGCTCAGAGCCTGTACGCGATGAACAATTGATTACATTCATGTATACATTATTTCTTAAGCCTATGATAAAAATAGGAGAACAACAACAACAAAAAATATAACCCGCGTAACGTCCAAAGAGAACAAAAGGAATATATCTAATTTAACTTAAATGTATTAAGATTATCCCAAATTTTTACTCAAACCCTTCAAACTATACCCACACCCAAATCGATATCCTCGAGACCATGAATTGTAAGATGACCGTCCTGTTAATTCCCGCATCACTTTTTAAATGTCCTCTATAAATTGATTAATAATCAAAAATATTTACTTCCTCTATTTATAATCCATTCTTTGACAAGTCTCTTCCTCTTCCCAATGTTCCTTTCATTTCTTAATTCCCTGGGGATTGTTTTGTAGATTCTCGGTGCTAGATATGAGAAGCATCTCTGGCCGATGCGCTTTTCAGCTCTGGGTGTAAATATACAATTTTTATTCCTGGTTTCATATACATATTCTGTTGGCTGCAGTTCAACTCTCCCAGAAAAATCTGCACTCAAAATTTGAGCAATATATAGTTGGTAAGGATTCATTACCCTTGGTGTAGTGTATAATTCGTCTGATGGAAATAAAAGAGGTTTACTATAGATGACACGGAGTATCCATTTCTGAATTATCGCCACTCTTTTCATATGACATTCGTATGCACCACCCCAACCTATTATACCATATCTTATCAGAGATTGACAGAGGGAACCATATATCTCCATTAGGCATCTGAGTTTTTTGACTAAAGTGTCTATATGCTTCTCCCATTTCAAATGCCTGTCTATTGTAATTCCTAAATATTTTATGGCGTCACCTTCAGGTATTGACGTTTCATTATTGATATTCAGTGAGCCAATTTGTGGTAAACCAGATTCGTAGGAGGCGAACGGTAAGTATTTGGTCTTTTTTAAGTTGATTGTCAGTTTATTTGATTCGAACCATTGTTTTATTATTGATATATCCTCTTCGGCTTTAGATTTTAAATTCGGCCATGTATCATCCTCGTATAGTATAGCAGTGTCGTCTGCGAAGCTAATGACCTCACCCTTCTTTTTCATCAACAGTAGGTTGTTTACGTATATTGTGAACAGAACAGTTCCTAGCTCTGTCCTTGGGGTATTTCATATTCCAAAAATCTCATTTTGCTTGTATAGTTGTTGATCTGTACAAATTGAGGCCTGTCCATCAAATAATTTTTCAACAAATTCTATGTTCTTCCCCGGAATCCATATCGGTATAGTTTGTCTAAAAGCATTTTGTGTGAAATGGTGTCGAAAGCCTTTTCTAGATCTATGAAAACACACAAACCCATTTTCCTACCATCCAACCAACCGTATACTCTCTCGACTAATCTTCTAATTGCGTCTTCTGTAGATTTTCCTTCCCTAAAGCCATACTGGTTTTCAGATAAAATTTTCTTTTTCTCTAGGAATTTCACGATACCAGACTTAAGTATTTTCTCCGATATTTTGGCCACGTTAGATATGAGGCAAATAGGTCTATAGTTGGATATGTTATTCTTTTCTCCCGATTTATGGATTGGCCTGATGATTCCTACCTTGAATTTTCTGGGAAATCTTCCAGAGTCAAAGCATTTATTCACCAATATTATAATTGGTTCCGCTATTTCTTCCTTGATGTTCTTGAGGAGTTCTACTCTAATGCCGTCATCACCTGGCGATCCACCATTCTTCAGATTCTGGATCATTTCTTTTACTGTTGGAAACAGAAAACATGTCTCATCACAGAATACCTCACTTTCTTTCATTTCCAGTGTATGGGGTATGGTTTCAGCTAAATTTTTTCTCTCATTGAAGTATTTTCCGTACTCTTCCACAATCTCCTCCTTCTTTACTTTTTCCTGTCCTTCAATATTAAAGATGGAATTGATCTCTGTCTCAGGCTTAGACTTACCACAGAGGTTATCCACGTACGACCAAAGAGTCTTGGTTCTTGAAGTATTCCTCTTGATGTTTTTACTCATATATTGTCTCTTAGCGGTTCTAATAAGCTTCTGTGAAGTATTCCGGTATTTTGTGTACTGCTGTTTCAGTTCAACGTTATTTTGATTCCTAATCATATCCTTGTATAAGCTGTTCTTTCTATTGACCGATTTGAGCAATCCAGGGTAATCCACTCACTCCTTCCTGATTTTCTATAGCTGATTCTGATCCTCCTTGTGTTTCTCTGCGTGTACTGGTTCAATAAATCAATGAATGTCTCTGCAATAGAATCTACTTCTTTTCCTCCATCAATCTATGCCAATCGATCATTCTCAAGTCCTCTTTCAGTTTTTATAATCAATATAATATTTGTACTGTTGTATACACTTTTCCTGAGGTGTGTCTACTCTATCGAGACATAGAATTATTGTGTAGTGGTCAGTGACATCTGTGCTGACGATGAACGATTTGGCCTGGTTTGGATGAGGTTTTCGGCATTTAAGAAAAAAATGGTCAACGCAACTACGTCCAGAAGGTCTTGTTACATCATTAATATAAGATTCATATCCAAAGGAACTTAGTATGTTTCTATACTCGTCGATATCTTCATGGTTTGATAGAAGGTCTATATTAATGTCTCCTACTATGACATGATAATCACTCGAGTTTTTATTGGCAACGTAGTCATTCAAGTGCCTATTGAACATTTTTACGCAACTATTCGGTGAGCGATATATTCCAGTTATTTTAACATTTTTGTTTTCTAGAGTTATGTCAATTTCCAGAGCTTTACTTTGACCTATAGGTAGTATCTGTACATTGTACCTCAAATTATTCCGAATATAGATAACGATACCATCATTTTTGTTAAAAGTCCCACCGCTGTACACGCATGAGTATCCACAAATATCATAGAATCCCAAATCCGATATAATGAATGTTTCCGTCAAAATAATAACATCAAATCCCTCTTTGTACTCTCTCAACAATAATTGAAATTCATAAAAATTCTTTTCGATGCTTCTAATATTATCATGAATAATTTTAAACTTTGATTCCACATTGTGAACTTTCAGATCCCCTACACGAGACACATATTCAGATTTATATAATTCCCCTTCAAAGTCCCTCAAAAATGGATCCATAACATCAACAAAATTACAGTTTTATATATATACATACAATATTCAAAGTGGAAATTTAACAAAATAATTACTAATTCAAGTGAAGGTTGCCTGCACTGACTCTCGGAATTTGCCAGTAGCTTCAGCTTCCTTTCTTCTGCCTGATATTTGTAAGTTTGGTGTTCTTTCCTTGCTTTATGCTTCCTGAAGATTGTGATATCGTCCGTCCCAATTCTTCCCAATCTTTTGCTTTGGTAAGCACTTGGTTGATAGATGTTAATTCTTTGTGTTTGTATCGGGTTACTGGGGCTGGGCTGTTGGGCGCACTTGTTGGCCAATTTGGATCTACGGCAGATTGGGATCGCGATTCTTCGTCTTCGTTTTGAGTTAAGGAGGACTGCGTATCTACACTAGATTTTTCTCTAAGTTGATCAACTGAGTTCTTCTTGCCATTGATAAACAAGCTTCCCACTCGTATATATGCCTTATAATCTTTTTTCTTTCGCTAAAGACAAATGTTGTCTTGAGAGTTTGAAATGTTCACGATCCTGTTCACAAAGGTCCTCGTTGATGAAGATTTGTGTGCCCTTTAATTTATGCCTACTACCGATGACTAGATTTTTTGTTAGAAAGGATACAAACTCTATTTTTAACAGTGGTTTGCCCTTACCCAATCTATAAATGTCATTGATATCTTTAACATCTAGGTTGATACTAAGGAGGGCATTCAGCTGCTCGAGCGCAGAATGTACTAAATTTGAATCCTCCACATTCAATCCTGAGACTATTATGTTGTTCTTCAAAGTTTTTCGTTTAATCAATATCAACTCGCTCTCTACTTTAGATAGTTTCTTCTCACAGGATTCTATTTTTCTCTTTGTATTGGATCTCAGTAGAAAAATCTCTTCTTTTACCTTCGATAATTCCTCTCTCAGAATACTCGTGTGTTTGACGAATTCATATTTTATTAATTTGGTTATTTCCTCGCTGATGGACATTCTATTGTAGAGAAGAACTGTTCGTGTATGGACCGCTTTACCCGTCCAGTTGATAGTGTCGGCAGATGTAGGCAAGATAAGATGATAACTAATGTGATGTACAATCTCAATTCAGACAAAAAAATTTCGATATCAGTACAGTTAATTTATCGTACTCACTTCAATCAATTTTTGACAAAATATATTATCCAGAATGAAAAACTTCACGGTTTCAGTCCCAATGCTCTTGTGGTCACCTCTGTGTAAAAATTTCAACTTATTTCGAATTTTTACCCGAAGAATATCTGATAAGTTGAAGAGCGATATTCATATACGTCTGTAAAGCATAAAGGCTTCACAAATAAATTCATAATTTCACTGCCTACCCATATACAGGGTGGCCATTTGAAAACGAACCAGACGAGATTACAGACGAAATAAGTTTTTTCGACAGAAATGCTCAGACAGGTCGATTTCTGTTTCGAGAGGGACAACTTAAGATGTAGGTTACGGACGCATAGCGCTTCAATCCTTGCTACTACAACCCTCACCCCCAAATTTTGAATAGGGAAGATGGGGTGAGTGGTACCTCAATCCAAAGGTATTTTTATACTGATTTCAGCACAGTAATTGTTTTTCCATTTTATGCTTTAGTTCTCGAAATATTCATGCGTTAGTTAATTTTTTCACTTAAATTAATTTTTTGCGAATAATTGACATTTCGTGCTTTCGTAACACCAAAATTTCCGTACTTTTATCAGAAATTGCAAAACATCTACCACTGGGCAAATGAACTCATACCGTACGTGTTAATGCTACTAGGGTCAGATGTTCGACTAGCTGTTTTATTCACTGAAATCATTCTCCAACTGTACGGTATCAGAACGATTTGAAGTATTGATCTAACAAATGAGACGTTTCAAAGTGAAGTAAATAATTCATCAATTACTCACATCAATTAATTAAATATTCAAATTGTTCACCATTAGCTTCCATACAATGAAATAAGTTTTGTTCGAAACGATGGCGCACATTTTGCAGCAGTTCTGGAGTGATTTGACGACATTCGTTCACTATACGTCTTCTTAAATCTTCTATGGAATTGGGCTGTGTAGAGTAAATTTTACTTTTCAGGTGGCCCCAAAGAAAGAAATCTAGTGGTGACAGATCTGGCGATCTGGCTGGCCATTCAGTGGGACCCCTTCTTACAATACACCGATTTCGAAATCTTTGATCCAAATATTCTCGAACTGGTAAGGCGTTATGTGGAGGAGCTCTATCCGGCTGAAACACAATCTGATCTTCCACATAATTTCCAACATTGTTTTCAATGATTTCCGTCAAAATTGGATCAATGTGATTTCCCAATAAGTCCAAATACATATCTCCAGTAAGATTACCAGGTAAAAAGAACGGACCGACACGGTTGTCACCAAATATCCCAGCCCAAACATTGAGTTTTTCTGGTTGTTGAGTATAAACATTCGTGGAACAATCTCGGATTAGCATCGACGCAATAACGACAATTATGTCGATTTACTGTGCCGTTTCGAAAGAACGAACACTCATCGGAGAAACAAACATTGAACAGATAATTGGGATTAGCAGTTACTCTTTCACTCATTGTATCACAAAATTCAACACGACGGTCAAAATCATCTTCGCTTAGTGCGTGTGAAAGATGGATTTTGTGAGGATGGAATTAATGATGCTTCAAAATATTTACAATCCGAGTTCGTGTAAAATCAGATTCATGTGCTAGCTGCCTCGTACCTGCATTGGATTCAGAGCAATCTGTCCAAGAACAGCTACTTCAGCTTCTTCATTTCTTTCCATGTTTCGTTTTTTATTTGCCACGGACCCGGTTTCTTGGAACTTTGACACTAATTTCAAAACATACTTCCTATTAACATGTTTATCTAAATGTCGTTGATTGAAGAATTCTGCGTTTCTATTCGCACATTGATTGTTTGCAAGAAACAGTGAAATAATTTCTACCCGCACTGCAATTGAATAAACCATGTATAACAATGAATTAGAACACATACAAGTCTCGATTCAAAACTAAGAATAATTCACATGACAAAGAACCAGTCAGCCAACTTAATGATCTATTCGTAATGAATAAAAAATTATCGATTCTCATTTTTTTGAAAAGATATGAATTCAATAGTCAACAAAATGAAAACATATTGAAGCCAACTGAGAAAACACTTTATAATTAAGTCGGAAATTGTTTCACGAATTGGGATTGGAATATTTCTCATCATTAATGATTTGATTTTCTTACCTGTAATCTGATTAGATATATGTACGTATATGGCCTTTTCAGAGATTTCTATCGATCAAGTGTTACCACATGTTATTGGAAATACTGCAAATTATATCGAAGATAATTTAGATTGAGTTTCAGCAAGATTGAGCTCCTTCGCAATACGCTTTGTTTGTTTGACATCTTGATTAAAGATTTCTATGTCAGTGGATTGGAGGATGGTAGCCACAGTTATGGTTGTTTTGCAGCTCAAAATGGTGATTTTTCACAAATAAACACTACAAGTGCCATGAAAACACCACTTCATTTGCAAATACTTAGTTGAGAATATTTTGAGAACTAATGCATAAAATGAAAAAACACTTAATGTGCTGAAATTACTATAAAAATATCTTCCAAATGAGTTATCACTCACCCCATCTTCTCTCTTCAAAATTTGGGGGTGAGGGCTGTAGCAAGGGTTGAAGCGCTATGCGCCCGTAACTTACATCTTAGGTTTTCCCTCTCGAAACAGAAATCGACCTGTCCGAGCATTTCTATCGAAAATATTTATTTCGTCTGTAATCTCGTCTGTTTCGTTTTCAAATGGCCACCCTGTATACAGTTCATTCAGTTTTTGATCCAGTCAGTTTAAAATAGAGTTCTAGTGCTTCATTTTTACAGCCTATCCAGATTATATATTTTCTGTTGTATTTTGGTATCTGGTGTGTTATCATTTGGTGTATGCGTTTCCTTGCTGTATGTCATAGTAATTTTTGAGAAGAGTAAATATTGGTCGGAGCCACATTCGAAGCACCTATAAACTCTTGTGTAAGTAAATATCCCTAGTATTATTATAGATATCAAAAAGTAAATATCCCTAGAAATTTGAAAGATGGATACTGCAGTAGATTGTTCATTTGTTTTTATATTTTTTAAAAATTTTATACTTCCTGTTTTACTGGAAGTAATGTCAATTTTAAATTTGCAATGGAACACCCTGTATATTATCTCAGTTTCTGATGAAATATTTTATTACGAGTACAAAAATATCGACCTTGATATTTTTCATTTTAATACCTATCGAGATATAATCAGAAAAGTAACTAAGGCAAGGAAAAATTTACTGTCATCTAGTACTTCATGAAATTCATTCTAAAAGTGAAATATGTTATTAGTGTTTGATTTTGGACGTAAAAGAGTATATGATTTTAATTTGATCGTGAAATGGCCGAATTGAGTGACAGGAAAGAATAGAAATATTGATGATGTTTGGGTATGGGCAGAGTAAAAGGACGTATCGAGTAGTTTGAGATCTTTCAAGATTATTCTTCCTAATGCACAAATATCCCGTTCGGTAGCAACAACTTGGAACAGTTTGTGGAGATATTTACGATAATTTAAATGTGTGGGATAGTAATAATTGCTATATTTTGAGCTTCTTATCATAACAACCAAAGAAAAATCAATGAATTTTCAATCTGAAATAATGAAATTCCGTGAAATGATGTGAAAAAATCGATATTTTTAATCAAAAAATTACAGTGTCTCTAGAGGATCAAATTTCTGAAAAAAAAATTTTGTGTAAGATAAAAATGAAAAACCAGAATCCTTATTATTTCAATTCCTCAAACAAATTTAGGTTATGTGAAGAAAGCGTAATTAAAAAAGTTATAGGTCTCTTCACAACCAAAAACTCTATCATATCATTTTTTAATAGGACCAGTATATTTGGGAATCGAGATGAACCGTGTTCTACTTTCAAAAACTAACCCCTTCACTTCCTGACCTCAGATCGACAGTAAATATTTTTCCTTCATTTCGGTTGTTTTTTCATTCCCTTTAATGGGTTTCTTTCTACTACAATTTTTTTTCCAGTCATTATCATATTCAAAGATTTCAGCCCTGGTCTATAATCCTATCCAACATATAAAAAGCTTTCGCGGTCATAATTATTTACTCTGGGTAGATTCTGGTCAACGTTAATTCTTTTTTAATTACAGGTTGTCTCATATATGGATTCCTTGGGGGACTATCTGGATGTGGCTCAATTATGACTTTGACATCAATCGCTTTAGATCGATTTTTTGTTATCAAATACCCTCTCAATAGAAAATACAGCAAACTACGAATCAGAATAAGCTTGATAGTAACCTGGACATACGCCATCTTCTTTTCGAGTATCCCTCTGTTGGATACAGAAGCAGGCACCTACGTACCAGAGGGTCTCCTAACCAGTTGTAGTTTTGACTATCTAACAGACAAGAGATCAACTCGCATCTTCATCTTTATCTTTTTCACTGCAGCCTGGTTGTTACCGATGGCTATAATTTCATTCAGTTACCTGAACATTGTACAGACTGTGGTGTTGAAGACAAAAGGAAAAAAACTTGGTGCTTTCAAAAATGAGTCTTTCAGGCATATGAAAGAAGAAGAGAAGAATAGGCAAGAAATCAGATTAGCCTTTATAATATTCTTTATAATAATATTGTGGGTCGTGTCTTGGACTCCATACGCCACCATTGCTCTATTGGGAATATTTGGGTACAAGAATTTGATTACACCAATGAGTTCCATGCTACCAGCCATGTTTTGTAAAACAGCAAGTTGTATAGACCCCTTCATTTATGCCCTGTCTCATACAAAATTCAAGCGAGAGTTGAGGATTTTGTTATTCGGTTCACAGAAAGGAAAAAGGAAACCTGTCAGACCACAACGTAAGAAAAAGCTTCGATGATTCCAATGCAAACAATTCAGTCTTCTTTCGAAGATGACAGATATTCAAACGATGATGTAGAAATTGAGTTTATAAAGGTAGATTCGATACGTGTTCCTCAAATTGTGAGAACTAATGAAGGCTTGAGTGAAGATTTTCTAAATATTGAAGCAGATTTGAAGGAGTCAGGAGCGAGTTGTAGCGAATGGGTTTTCAAACCAACCTTCAGTAATAGAGCGTCGAGTATGAGGAGATTTGCTAGGAGTATGAGCCAGAAAGAAAGTGTGAGGAGCATGCATTCTCAACAAAACTACTTATGAACAAGTTCTGAAAGATGCAATAGAAAAATGTGCTTAGTAATTATAATAAATAAATTGACAGTGATTGTACAATATTATTTGATGTGCACAGATGTGCTAACGTTTTTAAATATTATGTTGAGTAAATAATATATTTTCATCTTTCACGATATTCCATCTTTCACGATAAATGTGTAAAAGTGTAAAATACGACATAGAAGTGTAATACACTTTCAAAAGCATAGAACATATATATATATAGATATATATTGTGTTGACGTGCCCATACATGTATATATGTCAAAGGGTGTATTGAATAAAATTATTATTATTGTTATTATATGGGCGATGGCCCCATTCAAGATAGACTTGAACGCGCCGCGAACCCACCAGATGATAGATCCTTCTGAACACCACATCTCCCGGCGACCGGTTACGATCACGGGATTCAGTTCTGGGCTTTTCCCTGTTCGTTCGCTGCTACTGAGGAAATCCTAGTTAGTTCCTCAGTTCTCCGTTTAATAATATGCTTAAATTCAGCGGGTAGTCTCACCTGAACTGAGGTCGAATAGATTCGTCGTACGCACCTAAGAGCCTGGAAAAACTATATATAACTAAATCGAATCAGTCGGAGGAGAGCTCGGCCGCGGCTTCCAAGCGTGTCAACATCGACTCCTTTACGAGCTGACATGACGCCCGCTCTAAGCTCACGCAAGCTGAGTCTCGTATAAGGCCCCTCGACGATGCAAAGAAGACGATCCGTATAGGCCTCTCGTTTGCACTATCGAGAACGTACGGGGATGCGCGCTTATTATGGCGAGCTTCGGCGTACGTAGCGACCGAACGTCGTTCGAAGAGAAATCTCTCCGGACACGACGATCGCGTACAACCATTAAGTTTGGGAGCTGATATGCTGCCACACCGCGACGCACCACCACTGTATCTGCCGTACAGCGAGGCAGGATGGCAACTGTGCTCACTGACGTGATGAAACGTCTCGTGAATCAATGAGCAGGATGATTAAAACCTTCCTTTGCTCGTGCTACGAGAACTGTCCTCAGCATGTCGCTGGGGTGCTGGGTGCCGTCGTGGGGAACACTCTCCTTTGTCATTGTAGTAGCGTCTGGCAGATTCCAGTAAGTGTTCAAGGCCTCGTCGTGGCGGTAGGGCCAAGTACCCTGGATGGCCGACGCGTGTGACACCAGGTCTGAAAAGGGACGATGTCGTGCGGTGGCGTCCGCTGGGGAAAACTAAGTTGAGCACACCTCAGGGGCCATCCATCTGGACCTGGTGTGACACTTAGAATATATCGTCAGTAGAGACGAGGCGCTGGGCTTCATCGCCTGGCACAAAGTGGAGAAAACCATTATAAAAACCCCGAATCCTAAAGTGAGATAAATGCCGATGGGATGCATGGCTGACGGACGGATCAGCCACTAGCTTTCTCACCACGGGGCACCTGGCGCACCCCGTGGGACATGTAGCCTTCCTCCCAGTAAGGGCGCACTGCTGAGAGGCGACATTTATTTCGACCCAACTCGTGGGATAAGTTTTTGAATAATAATGTTTCAAAATTTTCAGACAATAAACACAGGAGGAAGCATAAGCTGACAAAGTAACGGGGGCGAAAATGAATAGAGATGGAAAAACATAGAAAGACAATTCGAACAGACGGTAACGATCCCACGAACACATTCACTAAAAAGATCTCCACAGAGTGGAAAGAGAAAGAAAAATGAATTTGAAAGATCGTTCACCGACATTGAAAAGGAAGGTGAGTCAGCCTTGAGAGAAACAAAAAGATCAAAGGACTTAGTCCAAATGTATGAGAATAAATCAACTAAGTTGATTAACCCGGCTGAGGGACCGGAATCATTGGACAAAACACAGAGAAATCAAGCAGACAAAACAGATATAAATGATTGGATTACTGAGATAAAGAGAGCTGAGGAAAACATAATTAAGGCCATGAATAGACATCCTGGTGGTAAGATACAATTCAATAGGGAAGAACAGGGAATCGTAAGAGTACAAATGGACACACTAAGTGACATAATGCTAAAGATGGCTTACGAAATAAGCAATAAGAACACAAAATGAAAATTAAAAGCAAGGTGATCGATTTCAAACTGACACTACAAGTGGAAGAAATGAGAAGGCATACATGTAGTGGAAACAAGGAATTGACGAAATGCTCTGGCAAACAGAGTATGGTAATAAAACAACTTGAGAGAAGCATAGAGCTGGAAATAATGAGGTTATAAAACTGAACAGAAAGAAAGATAAAAGGAGAGCAGCAAGACAGACGGACACCTGTACTGACTATGACACTGACAGTGACTGGGTAGTACAGAGTAACAGAACAAGAACGTATCCACAAATAACGGCAAGAACTGAAACAAATAAAAACGATACAAACGCACAAACCACTAATGGGTGGGTAACACCTAAACAGAAAGCGAGACATAAGACAATCATAAGTATGAACAAGGTAACTAACCATAAAGACATAATAACAAAATTGACGGAGGTAACTAAAGAAACTCTGAAGGGCGAAAGAGTAAGAAACATCATACCAATAAAGGATGGTCAAATTATAATACAATGCACAGACAAAATACAACAGGATAAACTTAACTTAAAACTTCGAAAACATAAAGACATTGAAATACGATCCGACAAGAGAAGGAACCCCACACTCATAATAACGGGAATAACGGAGAGATACACAGACGATGAAGTGATTACAAATATAATAAATGAAAATTATGATATAGATCGAGAAACATTCAGAAACACAGCAAATATTGTAACAAGAAAGACGTGCAGGAATATATTTAAAGAGAACATATACTTACAGACAGATACAAAGCTTGCACGAACACTACATAAGAAGGGAATGATATATTGGGAGCTACAGTGAGTTGCAATTGCAGAGGAAATAAATGTAGCACTATGTTTCAACTGCCATAAATATGGGCACGTGGCGAAATATTGTAAAGCTCAAAGTACATGTCACAAATGCGGCGGCCCACACGAAGGCCGAACATGCCAGGCAACAACACTTGACTGTATGAATTGTAAATTCGATGGCACAAGACGAGAACTAAGACTGCACACGGCACGTGACAGGAGATGCCCAGTATACAAAAGAAAAGAAAGACAAGCAATACAGACAACTGACTACCCGTAATGGCGACCAATATAAAAATAATCCAAATTAATATGGACAAAGGACGAGAAGCGGCAATGCTACTACACCAAAAACTACGAGAAGGCAATATAGACATAGCCATCATACAGGAACCGTACCAAAGACAATTTGAAAATAACGAATACGTTACTCAGGGAATTGAAAATCTGGCATAAACACAAATACTTACGAAACGGACCCTGAAAAATATAAGAACAAGACTGAACATGTCTGACAAGAATTATACGACTATTGAGATAACAACAGGACTCAATAGCGAAAGAAAGCATTTTATAACGTCTATATACGACGAGCTTGGGGGCAATGAAAATAGAAGGCTAAATGAGTTAACACGAAAAATGAAATGCAGCAACAAACACCTAATGGCGGGAGACATAAATGCACACAATGTGATCTGGGTAGGAAGGGTTACAGACACAAGGGCCTAAAAACTATTAGATTGGACAATGACTCACTCCTATAGCATACATAATGACGGAGCACAACAACCGACATTTTAAAATTTTAGAGGTCGCAGCTACATAGACATGACAATGAGCAAGGGAATGAACATACAGAACTGGACAGTAAGTGACGCTCAGCTTACACAAATATATTACCTACGAAATTGAAGTAGGAACTACTGCCAATCAGAGCAAATATAGAACGTATGACTTCCTGTACACTGACTGGAACACAATCAAGACAGAACTAGAGATACAAATTGACATGAATACCTGGTCAATTAACAATAAGGAAGAACTAGTATACAGAGCTGAAAAGCTACAAACATCTGCAGAAGACATATAAAGACGAAACACATAAATGAAATAAACGACTGGTGGACTGACGAGTTACACAAAGCCAGACGTGAACTAAGAAAACACAGAAGGGACGCACAGCAAGAGAGCTAACTAAATGCAAGAAGCAGAAAGTGGAAAATATACAAACACATGAGAAATGAATATAAGAGGCTTATTAAGAAAACGAAATAAGACTTCATACAAAAACAAATTAAAGAAACATGCGAAATAAATCCATGGGATAAAGTCTGGGAATTCCTTAGCAAGAACCAGACATCACAAAACACCAATATAATGAAAGAAGACGGAACATACACAGAGAATGAAGTAGAAACGAACAACTACATGATACACAAATATTTCTCACAAGACGACGAATTACAAGATACGAATGAAATGAGAACAATCAGACAAACAATATCAGAGACTGATGATACAAATGAACCCACAATAAGGAAAAACGAAATAATGAAGACAATAAAAGGGCTCAAACCAGGAAAGAGCCCCGGATAAGATAAGATACCGGACAAAGCAATGTTACACATCTTCGAAGTAACAGAAGACATAATAACTAATATTGATAATCATCTATCAATAACATACGGATGTTTTCCCAGAGTGTAGAAAATCGCGAAAGTTGTGTGGATGCCCAAAAAGAATGGCACTCTAAGATCAATAAGCCTACTCCCAGTCTTGGGAAAGGTACTAGATAAACTAACAAATTAACGACTTCAACACTGGATAGAAACTAATAACAAGATAGATAAAAGACAGTACGGGTTTAGACAACTGACGCAATTGATGCGCTCATAGGAAAGATCAAGAACAACAAACAGAACAAAAGACGACTGCTCGTGACTCTTGACTTACAGAACGCGTTCAATGGCACATGGACGACTTATATTAAAAGGGAAATGGAAATTGCCAAAATATCAGGCAAAATACAGAAATTCCGCAAAGGCTTTCTAACGGACAGACGCATAATTAGCGGTCCCGTGACAAGAACGATAACAAAGGGATGTCCACAAGGATCATGCCTCGGACCAACTCTATGGCTTCTAGTCATGCAAGGTTGGTTCAGAGAAATAAACGGGGCTCATCAACATTGGAGGTCAGACGAAGCACAGAGACGCGACATAGACATAGAGTACACGGACCGATTGGCGGATTGCATTGCGTTTGCCGATGATGAACTAATACTATTAGAGGGCGACTCCGCTAGGGAGATAGAGAGAAAATTTAAGTATGCATGGGATGGCTGTAAGAACTGGGAACGAGAAAGCGGAAACAGTTATAATAAGGACAAAACAGAGACGATGTTCATGCACGGCGGCCGCAATATTAGACCACCCACGAGTAAAATAGACAACATCACATTACAAAACAATGAGACAATTAAATATCTTGCTCTCACGATAGATATACGATTGACGTACTTAACACACTTGAAAGATACCAGGCACAAATAAATAAAACGTCTGCGAAGTTATAAGGTAGAATGAGTAGAACGTACGGATATGATAAGGACATAATAAAACAAATAACGGAAAATGTAATTAAGCCAGCGGCATTATACGCTTCTGAAATATGGGGTGCAAATGCGGATCGAGATCAAATCAGAAGGCAGACGGACGCCATGCAGAGATCTCTGCTATTACTGGTACTGTACGCGATAACAGCTACAACATCATTTCAACTGTTGGCCGGAGCAACACCTTGGTGGATCGACGCGAAACATATACACAGTAATTGGGCACGGAACAAGACAGACATAGTTAACGGTCGAATAAAGACAAGAGATAAACCGCATCCATCTTTAGAAGATAATGCACGGTTTGATTATTACATCAATCAGAAATGTATAAATAATCAGATGAAGGGAAATAGGCTTATTGAATGGCAGAAAAGGTGTGACGAAGACACAAGGGGACGGGCGCTGTATAATCACTGCTCGCAAGTATCATTTAAAGCGACGCAATTACTAACCGGGCATGGGAACATGAAAGGGTATCTTCAAAGGTTTAACTTAACGAATACAGACGGAAAACGAATGTAATGGTCAAATAGAAGATTCACGGCACATCATGTTAGATTATACAAGAACAAATGGGCAGCTAATAAGAGAATTGATATTGGGAAAATACGGTAACTTAGAGCTTAGGCTAAGGCGGGATGGGCTCGCGAATGGAGCGGATATGAGAAAAATAAATGAATGGACGGAACAAGCCCTAGAAAACACGGACTAAGGCAAATTGCTACAGCATAACAACTAGCTGTAGCAAGGACATATAAGCTACAGCCGAAGGGCGGGAAGCTCCATTAAACTTTAATGTATCAGTGCCATAGTAATTCAAGACGGCGCGGGAACAACGGAACCATCGCAGAGCGTACGCCACAGGGGACGTCGCCCGTGGTCGACCACGGACTCCGGCATATGCCAACGTTAGACGTGATCATACAACAATCGATCGACCATTCGCCTACAACGAAAGACACGTAAGCTGCGTTACGAGATGCTGACGCATCCGCATAAGCGCTACACGTGCCAGTGGTGGCGTGAATCGATTATGTCGTTGATCCGTCCCTATCGTCGACGCCTAGGCATACGTGGCGCTCCGGGCAGTCTTTTAAATGGAACCGACCCCCAATCAAGAGTGGTCCGAGGACCGCCATGTGCGTTCGAAATGTCGATGTTCATGTGTCCTGCAGTTCGCATGATGACGTGCAATGGGCAGCGTTCTTCATCGACCCACGAGCCAAGTGATCCACCGTTCAGAGTAATAATATAAGTTCGACCTCTTCGGTTCAAACGTCCATCTGCACTGCCTTCTTGTACGTGACGTGCGACGTTCCCTAGAGATCAGACGAATACGCAATTTACGATGAGCCTTGTCCCTGCTCGAGCGTAGTTCGCACAGGCCGATCATTCTCTCACGTAATTCGGGAGAAGAGATTAGCCGGAGCCGACGAGGCGATCGCAGCGCTCCCATGCTCGCATCTTTGTGGTCACGCCAACTTCCGACCGACTGCAACTCGTAAGTTCATGCCACCGTTTCAGTTGCGGTTATAATGGAATATTCGAGACCGAAGTCTGCAACAATCCCCGCTCAAAGTGATCATATTCATGAAGCTAATGTAACGGGGGTTCGCGACAGTCGACGTCTCTCAGTCCGTTGAGGAATGATAGGACCTTCCGTCTTCGCTCAGCATTACAGTAAGCTAGACGAAACGTAGTGATCGTTTCGGGCGAAATCTCCAAAGCCTTCGGAACGGTTTCTCGTACCACGAACACCTACTAGACATGCCTATAACTAGCGGTTCCCAATGACGGTGCCTTGAATACGGGACACATGCTACATTGCGCCGTAAAGAGGAGACCAAGCCGAATGGCCACACTGACATGTCTCCGTGCCGCGGACCCTTTCGGATCACTTTAACAGGAGTACACACTTTGGCCTGTCGGCTGCTCAGTCATTTAGGTGAGGGATGAGTTAATAAAAATAAATTGACGGAATTGACTATTATGTTGTATAATGGCTAGCCAATTTTGCCACTCTGAAGAGGTCCTGTCGATAGTTTCTACTAGTTCAGCTTGGGGCTGGCTTTTGGAGGGATTGGGACCATTGTCGTTATTTCGACAGAACCTAATGCTGTCGAAATTGTTCATTGTCAAGGAAGAACGACAATTATGAATAATCATCGTTCTAGGGTGCCAGTTAGTCATTATTGACGTATGGACCGGTTTCGAGGTGACTGTCTCTTATCAGCAAAGTGTGGCACTCACAGTCATGAAGGAGACTGCCAGTCTTAACATAGAATGTGATGAACTTTCCAGACATATCCAGAAGGAGCGCCATCTACATCTTGAAGACTAGAACCAGACTCACTTTCTCCGCAGATCCATACGACAACATAAGACTATTTCCATGTCATGCCGGCACAATAGGCATTGAGAGAAATCATTCTTTTTCTCATTATTACTTTATTGTTTACATCAACTATTCAGGATAGCCTAGGTAAAGAAAAACATGAGTTTGAAGTAATTTCTAGCGATCCTAGGCGATCAAAGACCAAAACTGGAGATTTTTAAAAAATACACAAAAATGGTGGTATCTCGAAAACCAGCGGACTCTTACTGAGGTGATGTTGATGCTATCTAATAGACCTAATGCCAATCTATCTCTAGTATCACTTTCGCGTGGTATTTTAGGAACACCCGCTAGAACACGATTTGGTTCTACCGAAATTATATTTGAGATTCACAAAAGAATGCGATTCCAGAATTTTAATATCATAATATGAACATAATATCGATTGTATTTGAAGATTCAAAAAGAATAATCAATTATGAATTCGAGGGAAAGGGTATTTTTTAGAAATAAAAAATTCACACACATTCATTATATTCTTTAGACCAAGAGATATCGATGGTACATAATGCAACATCGAAATACATTAAAACTTACATCACACATAGATTTAAAAATATCTTCAAATTTGAATTGATTAATGTTTAACTTATACAATTCTACAAACCACAATTCTATATCACATATTCATTTACAATTGCAGCACCATGTTATAGTGAAATTTAAACTTTTCTAATATATTATTACTTCTTTCATCACTCTATATCCGTTTGGATGGATGTCAGTCTCTAGAAGAATTCAACATAAATAAATTAAACATTTTCATCATTCAAAACAGAAAGTTAGACAATTCTCTTTTTGAATATCCTCTAGATTATTCCTCAAAACCTCAGATGGATTTTTTCAGCTCTCGACACTGATTATAGTAGATAATTAGTTATTCTAAGTCGGTACAAAATAAAGTGAACAACCACATCCAATTTACATTATCAAAGATAAGAAAAAAATTTCATGTTCATGTTCACTTCAATAAAAAAAATTTAAACAATTCATTCCTTTGCATGATATATAAAAAATAGTGTTTTTAAAATACTGTGATCAATGAATATCAAATAATTGATAGAATGATTCTTTTCACTAATAGTTGATTTCACATTAAGTTATAATAAGCTTCTGTTGACTATATTACATTTTTGAATAATCAAACCAATTTCAACTCAGTGTTAATGTTGTTTGTGTTAATGTTTGTTTAATGTGTTTATTGAGAAAGATTATCGAAGGTTTCTTTGGTTTTTCAAAATGGTTCGAACATTTGGAACTTCATATATAATCATCATAATTTTTTTGCCTATTAGGTATAAAACTTTGGACAATCGCCATTTACTTGTAAGCTTCAGATATGTCCTTGTTATTTTTTATAAATGAGACAAGATCTTATTCTTTTCTGAATGATGTATGTAAATAGTATTTATCTCTGAAGTGTTTAGCAACCCTCTTTACAAATTTCAATGAAATGTAATCATTAATTTTATTTCTTTTGGAAGGGTTGAATCATGTTTATTGTTAGCTTTTATTCGTTAATAAACAGTAGGAAAATATCGAATCAAATTTATTCTTTGGAGGAAATAATTGATGAAACATATAGGTTCGAAGAAGAAGTTGATAGGAGTTTAGTTAGGGAAAGAAAACATAAGCAGAAGTCACCTCTTACTGAAAGAAAAAATTTAATATATTCCATCAGTAAAAGAATTTCCTAGAAGACTTTGAAATGCTTCAGAGATGAATGCACATAAATCATAACCAACATATTCTCTTTGGCTCCTATATGAACATTAAGTCAAGACATCTAAGTATCTTAAAGATCAGTGGAAAATAAAGGTAATGTATTTATATTTATTTTATATTCATTATTTTAGTGTAAGATGAGTACCCAAAGTGTATATTGCACATACTGGAAGAAGTGCAATCAGTCGTTTTATTTGGACTCACAGATGAAGAATCCAATGTTCAAAACGATTCTATCCGTCCGAACAAGTTCTTGCTTATCTACTTGGTTATTGCCCAGAGGTATTCGAAGCCGAACAGAACCTAATTTGAAATCTATCATTATTTGACATTCAGTAGGTCCTGGATATCCAAACAAATATTCACACTTGACTTAATCAAATTGAAAAATTACCTGAACCCAATAAAAATAGGAATATACCATATTTACTATTTCGGTTATAATGACTTCTTTTAAAAAATATTTTGTAGAGCCATATAAGATTGACATTTTCACAACAATATACAGGATGTAACAAGTTCAAGCACCTATAAGACGTTTAGGGAGACTAAGACTATTAGAAATCTGAAAATGAGATTATGAGATTGTTCGTTATACAGAGCTAAAAAAGTTTCGGAATCTGCGCACTTTTGTCCACCCGTGAGCACTGATTTCCACACGAAATAATCTTGAAAACTGATTGGAGTAGGCTCGATGGTTTAAATATCTCGTCTTACTTAGTTATTCGGTTAAATCAGTCAGTACCATCCTCCTGCCACATTAAGGTTGAGCGAATGACGTCACAAGTTACTGAGTTAATTTAAAGAATTTTTTGGGGTATAAAAATCATATTGTGATTCAACACTTCAAAGAACTGATTCCTACTGGAAATTTTCATGAGTTAATATTAAATAAATTATACCTTTGTCCATTAACCACTATTTGCAGGACTAGTTTGTCATTGAATATTCATGAAATATTTGAATAGTTGTCATTAATTTTATTTCCCAGAAGCCTTTTACATACCCATAAAATAAGATGTAATAAAAGTTTAAATGAATTCCATACTTCGTTTACACTCTTATTTACCGTTTTCATGTTGACAAAAGATATTTATGAACTCAAAAAATTTCATCTCCATATGAATATAAACTTTTCATAAGCAAACAGACTACATCAATATTTAAATGAAATATAGTTTTCACAAATTCTAACAAATATGTTATTTATGATTAATTTTTTCATAATGTAAACTTATTGCTAAGCTTATTTATCGATTTTATTTTCGTATCTTTATTGTTTAAATAAACATTTGAGAATTTTTTTCGATCAATAATTAATTTGTTATGTTGATTGTAGTTGAGTTGATTCACTAAAGATTAAAAACAATCGTTTTACCCTGACCAATGTCAATGATCACTATATCAGTTTGTTTTAAACAAATAAGTAAATTTTCTCATAGCTTCAAAACTCATGCGCAAATTATAGACTTATTCATTCAAGCGTGTTAAGTGCAATTCAATCACAAAATGTTATAAAATATGTATACAATATACCACAGTTGTTGTTAGTAACCTGAATGGTTGAAGCAACATTGGTATTCTGTGAATAATTGAAAAAAATTATATAATGAACAATGAAAAAATTCGTTGTTGATTTGTTTGTGAATTATAAAGAATTTTTTACAAATATTCAAACATTAGACATATAAAAAAACGTCAAGAGATCATTAACACTTATTATTCAAAAAGACAATTTTTTAATGAAAAATATGCGTGATTGAAAAATTAAAAAAAAAATTTCACAACATAACGGTGAATTTTTATTTTGTTGAATTCAAACATTGTTGATGATGAAATATTCAATTTATTTGGAGTTCCATATGGCTCTTTTATTTTATGGTTATATCAGAGAGGATTCACGAAGCAAAAATATTTTATGGCAATTATTCAAATATTCCAAGAACATTCAATGATTTTAAAAAAGTTCTGAATCGACAAGGATCTAGTTTATTGGAATATTAACTCAAATGGAAATTTCTCGCAGTTATTTGAACTGTTTAGATTATTTTTTTAGTATTCTTCGATTTTTAGATCTATTATTTATACCAAAAAAACAATTAATTGTGACTTACTTAAGACGCCATGTGCTCATTCTAAATATGGCCTTCGCACTACAATTCTCATAGTCAAATTAAAATTATTAATAACGAGGGAAAAATCTCAGGGATCTGGACCTTTGTTCAGTAAATCTCCCCCTCATTCAGTATTATTTTTCATAATTCAAAAAAATTATCCGATCATGGCAGGCATCCAAATACTATGGAACAAAATGTAAGACATAATTACATCTGGTGAAATTGCAAACTTCTAGATTCGCCCATTATTAGAAAAAACTGGAAAATGTTGTCGGATGAAAAGCTCTCACATCTTTTTCTGTCACTGAAACAATTATTATATATGTATAATAATAACAATACACATATAATGTTTTCACTGAAATTCATGGACGTATCTGATATTTATGTTTGTTGCAATCATTTTCTGAGTTATAATACTTGCACATTTTAAACTTCACCAATAGGATGATTATTGAAAGATAAAATGGCTTTCTGTTTCCTTCAGAAAACAAATAAATGATATTTAAATCTAACATCAAAACTATTGAAATGAAAAAACATCCAAAATTGTTTCATATGAAACTTATTGAGTGGCTATCTATGAAAATCTATTAATTTCAGATGATCATAATATTCTACAGTTGATATCAAAATTTATTTTATTTAGTTATTTATTGCTGTTTTCCTGACTATTCATCAAATTATTATTAAATATTTCATTTACATAAACAAAAATTCAAGAATAAATATTCATAATTTGAGACAAATGCCCAGTTTCTTTCGTGCCTACCCTAAAATAATTCAATGTTTGGCTCATCACTTGATTAATTGTGAACTATTATGGATAAACCTCATTCAAGAAATATGAATTTGCAAAACGGAAAGAAAAATTCGAAAACACTTTAATCGAATTGGACCCAAACATTTCTTTAACGAAAATGCAAAATTGAGCGCGTCAGCTAATTGAAATGGAATTTATCGTTATAAATATTGCAAAGTGTAAAATTTCCGACATGAAGATATGCAGCGTTGATTGAATTTAAGTGAAACAATGTTACGAAAGGAAAGTTACAATAGGTAAATTATATGGATAAATGAATTCTATATTGCGAGTGAAGGCGTAGGCAAAATCGACGTACCTTGGCAGGCGAAAATCCCAGTGCGGCAATTGAAATGCAACGAGTGATTCGAATTAGAATGGACTTATTCAATAAATCACGAATCTTGGAATCAAGTGAGATACTTCAGTATATGGAGGCATCACATAGTACCACTCATCAGACGTTCAACAAACAAAATTTTTTTCCAAGAACCATCCATGAATTTTGTTGCATATAATTTTTAATTTGACTAGTTTCAATATCTATGATTGTTTAATTTCCGCCAATAAATTAAGGGGTAATTTATTACTATTTATCTATTAAGTTTGGCATGTGGTAATAAATAAGTTAAATTAAGCTTATGATCGTATTACTACACTTATTTTTTATATATCACTCTTCAAGCATTGATCTGAAAAATTGACATATCTTCAATTATTGCACACAACCGATATAATAATAATTGCATCAATCTATTAAAATTATTTCACATTGGATAAAAACTGGCCAATCACATTAAAACTTACAGATCTACTTCATATTATAAATATATATGATAGTTGCAAAAGTGCCAAGCATTATTTACTATGAAGTTTGCCTTTTTCTTCAAAATTACAAATGTGGCAAAATCATCAATTCGGTACTTTTTTGTTGAAGGTCGAACAAACATTTTGGTCTAACTTAACATTCAGTTTTAATAAATATATAAATGAAGAATTGACTTCAAGCGACAAATTAAATAAATAATTCAATATTGATGGTTAGACAAAACAGAATAAAACAAAAAAATATTATGAAGATCACACCAATCCATCATCACTAATAACGCAATTATAAATTCAATTGGAGCATAATTACATGAAATCAATACCCATAAATGAAACAAAAAAATTTAAATACATCAACCTCAATTTTTTTTTTAATTGGTCAAAAAGATACAGGATCTTTCACGAATGATTATAGAGACAGAAATTAGGGGACCCTTTTCCAAGTAATTTGTCAGTAGACTCATTCTAACAGATAGAGTCATTAACATCGGCGGGAAAAGGGTTCATAGATGTGAAAAATTTTCAGAAGAACACACTCGAGCGTGTCAAATTAAGATTATTATAAATGCGCCGTGTGTTCCTGATATTGTTTTTGATTAAACAGTTCGAGTGGAGAGATGGCCCAGTTGAGATTGATGCACTTGTGGAACACCGAGATGAACCGTTTGTATAAAATTTGACACACGGGAGTATGTAAACGTTTTTTTTTTATGCTTTAGGGGGATTCGAGTTGCAACGCGCTATGTCGAAATAATTTTTTCTCGAAAAATCGATTTCTTTCCTTCCATCTGATTAACATATTCTCTGAAAATCAGATACACTCAACAAAAAATTCATTTCACCTCGAATTATTCGGAGTATAGTTTCATACGATGGGTTAAAAAAAAATAATCCTGTCTCTATGATAGTTAAAAAATTAAGAATAATTAAGGGTTTTCTTCAGTGAAAATTTTCGTGACGCCAAACGCCTTCCAATGAAAAAAAAAAATGTTTTCACATCGTTCACGATTTTACTGGAGCTTCGTCGTAATATCACAAAATACGGTGCATGGATCGAGTTTTATTATTTTGAAATTGAATGAGGCGTATGAAGTGCGTATGAGAGTCAGACATAAAAACAATTGGGTGTCTCAACTTCCAAAACAAATTCGTACAAAACTTCGATATCAAAATCAAAAAGAAGTTTATTCAAAATTATTGAATTTGAATATATATAATATTTAGCCGTAGTGGTAATCTAATGGCTCTAAATTTTCTAGACAATTCATATTCATTACATTAGGTGGTTTATTAAATTTTGTTTTTGCAGTTCAACGTAATTTGCACAAAACTACAAGGCGGCCAGCAGTTTCGGTGAAATCGTCAAAGATGTGTTTTTGAACGCTCTTCATCTTGAATACGGTTCTCCTCAAGTATGAATAGGTATAATCAACAAATTCCTTGAATCCAGTCTCATCTGAATAAACTTTCTAAAGGCTTAGGATGAATTACAGAACCTAGTTCCCATTTTTTGAATAGAAAGTACAATAATTCTAAAATTTTGCAATGGCGCAAAATGCACTTGATGTACAATTTTTTGTTGATGAAATACCTCTGGTATAAGAGGTAATAACTCATAAGCAATGTGTTTTCTATCATTTATGTAGAACACTAACAACTGTACGGAAATATCATTTCCTAACAGTAAGGAAATGTCAATTCCTTACAGTAAGGAAGTCCTGACTTTTTTCTTCCTGGCAATTTGCGGAAAGGGTATTTCTCATTTAGCCGATGGTATACAATCAAAATATTGTACATCAGATGCGAATGTTTACTTGGTTATCTCATCCCTCTATTCATTTCTAAGAATGAATTAGATCCCAAATTTTACGAATCTACATCTGTCCGTATAATAATTCGAAAATTTTCCTATTGCAGTAATGATTTGTAGTGTAGAATTATACATTCGCTTCGATATTGTGGGTCTTGAAAATGAGATTGTGGTTACAACTATTTTATCTGTGGACGTTCATCTGTATAAAAATAGCTATATCTAGTAGGCAGTTCTATGTAACGGCAAACTGTTAAAAGAGGTACATAGACATTTATTTTAACAACAGGTCTTAAAAGGTAAGGCTAAAACCATTAATATGGATACTCTGGAAAACCAGTAAAATTACAATGTTCGAAATAATGAAAACTTTGAGTGTTTATTGGTGATTCATTCAAAAAAATCACCGTTTTTATAGGAATAGGGACTAGATACAGTCGAACCAATGAATGAGACAGGTATTCTGTATCAATACATGTCAAGCTCAGAAAATTGCTTGTATGTATGAACAATTTTCATTCAAATTTGTAATTCAGTGTATTTTTAACTAGATCGCTGCAGTTCTTTCGATAATATTTTGATCGTATCATCAAATATAGATGGGCAAGAAATTATATTCTAAAACTAGTTGCAGAATGGGCGCCTTTTCCAATACGAACGCAAAATTCGAAAACGAGTGACAAAGGAGAGAATTATCGAACACAGTGTTGGAATTGCCTTGAGTAACAAGATTCATATGAAAATATCTCTTTTTCAGCAAAGTTCACACTGTTCACATTCAATGAGATTTTTGTATTTAAGCAACATCCTAGTAACTTTTGTATTTTTTCTAGGTTGTTGACGTAACTTACGGATGTTGATCGATAAAGCAATCTGAATTTGAATCATACTCATGAAACATGGATGGTTTCGAATTTTCACCTTACATTGACATTGTTTGACGTCTGATTGAATTCGATAGGAATGACAGTGCTGACTTCCATAAAACAATATGGGAGTGACCTCATTAATGCACTGCTGCCACTACTTAATGAACTCATTACGATACTGAAATAAAGAGAAATATTTTCGACTTCCATAAATACCTCTACTGTTAATAGTTGGTGAAAATTAACAGAATTACTGTGGTTTTCAGCATTGTAGTCCAGTAAAGGAAGGGCCGAAATCACTTTTTCTTGGAAAGAGCTGCATTTTAGATATGTTGATTGTTATAAAGAGAGAAATATATATGGTCAGAAATGCAGGTGTTAAAATTTTCAGGAACATGAGAAGGTTTAGTGAGAAAAAGAAAATTCTAGTCCAAATTATATACTTTACCGTTCTCGAAAGTGATTTTGTATACTGATTATTAAGCTATTTCTCTAATGCGGCGATAACAGTACAGTGAATTCGAAATTCGGCGCCTAGTGCGAAATCGAGCGGTCCTAGACATCTGAAGTTCTAGGTAGGGTAGGATTCAGCACAAGTTGTCTGGAGAGTGTGATTTTGAATTCTTGGTCTATTAAAATGAATAACAGCTCGCTTGGGATATCAATAACATGTAATCATTGGGTTTAAACTCATTAGTTTGAAATCGATATTTCAGTGACGCATTGAAATGAATAATTGCCCCACCAAAATTTCATTTTCTCAAATAACTCGTTGACGGGATTTTGAATACTTACAAGAACAGATTATTATATAGTTAGTTATGGGGAAAACTATCTCAACAATAATACTTTCATAAAAAATTTAAAGAGAAATATAGTAATGTCATCATCATCGAACAACATCGTGGGAAGCAACCGGTTTTCTTTTACAAATCTCCCAATATAATGGAGCTTAGTAAAGATTGGCTTTCAATCCCGATTCTCCCAGTAATTATCAAAAAAATTAATTTTACGGATAGCTGGTCAAATCGTTGTAGCTGATATAAAAAACAAGATTATAACTATGAAATTTATCCCCTCTCAAGTAAATTCTTGGATAGCACTATATCTGAAATTCCGGAAAGTTTGAAAACTCTCCTATTCCATTTACTAGATTCAAAATGTAGTGCAAGGAAAGATGTGAAACGTGATACAATAGCACATTCCATAATTTCCATTGTTCGTCCAAGAATATTCATTTCCAAATTTCAGTTAGCTGTAGGAACTTATGTCTACAAAAAAACAGGTTCTCGTTTGATAATTGACATGATGAGTAAATTAGGAGTATCGGCTTCATACCACAATATTCAATTATATGAAGCTTCCGTTATTATGCAACCTGCAAAATTAACGCATCCAAAGTCAGCATTGATTGAACACACCAGACGAGTTTATTATCAAATTCAGTTGACCGTCGTTGAAACCTGAACATTGGGGTTTGCATAGATCACATTGTATGCTACTTCCTGAAATTATGACCAAAGCAGTAGCTCCACAGGAATTATTGAATAATGTGATCAAATTCATTCACACCCTAGTTTTATTAGTATCAGAAATTTCAGAAATTCACTCTTATTCTTGTTTTTATTGATTCACATTTGTTAAAGTTGTTTTGCAGCTATAATGAAAAATGTGATACTTCTCGCTTAAGTTGCAAAAAGCAGGACTACAAGATTTGCACATTGTGTAACGGCATAACTTGTAAAATGTCTGTAACCTGATAAAAGTAATATAAAAGAACTCTTATGTCGATGAAGACGAATGGGACCTAGATGACGCTGAGGGAGATGATATTGATGCATTTAATTGAAGAATTATTATTAAAATGAAAAAAAAACAGTTTTTTCTGATATTATTCTATGCATAAACTTTCATTATTATTCATTAATGCTATTGCTCTTCAAATAATTACTACAGTTTTTAATTTTCAATTTTTATTTTATTTTTAACTCTTTTAACCCATTACTGTGAATAAATTTCTTTCTTTCGAAGAATTGCTATTATTTTACTATAAGAAACAAACCTACCTACGTCTAAGTTAGTCTTCGTATATCGTATGCAATTTAAGTAAATTCAGCTAGAAATTTGTTCATAATTGCGGCTGAAACCATTTCAGTTTTTGAATAAATAAAATTTCAATTTCGTCAAATTACAAAATTTCCTTTTTGAAATTTATCAATTTTCGACTTTTCTATTTTTCATATTACTTCTAGCCTCCATTGAAGAATCTATATCGCCTTCGCTAGCACATCAGATTGGAAAACCGAACATCGTTTTACCCAAACTGTACGTTTCCAACCAACTCAACATTATATGTTAGGGTTCGATGTAATAAATGCAATCAATATAATAAAAAACGAGTAGAGTCCAACTCTGGCGAATATCTGCCAGATGTTTGGTTCAGCTTTCAGGTAGTCATTTCATCGAGCGCCAAATTTAAAATTCGTTGGAATTGCGTTACTAAAGAATTACAAATTCACTTTCGAGAACGATAAAGTACATAATTTGGACTAGAACTTCAGATGTCTAGGACCGCTCGGTTTTGCCGCCGAATTTCGAATTCACTGTTATCGCCGCATTAGAGAAATACCTTAATAATCAATATACAAAATCACTTTCGAGAACGGTAAAGTATATAATTTGGGCTAGAATTTTCCGCTCTACAATTTTTGTTTAAAACATTTTCTTACTAAACCTCCTAATTCGAGAAAATATCAGAAAATACCGTATTTTTTCTCCATATTTTCAAGAATTTTTCAATGTTCCTGAAAATTTTAACACCTGCATTTTTGACCATATGTTTCTCTCTTTATAACAATCAACATATCAAAAATGCAGCTCTTTCCGAGAAAAAGTGATTTCAGCCCTTGCTTTACTGGACTAATGGGCTAATATTTAACTACGCCCAAATTAGGTTAAGATGACGGTTGGAACAAAAAGTAGATATTAACATGAATTAGCTGGTTTTTCACACACATGCATTCTAGTAATATATTTTTGATCATGTAAAAATGAGGGGTTTTTCAATAAGCCCATCAAAGTTCCAAATTTTAATATCAGCAACAAAGCTTGCCATGTGAAGATCGAAGGAAAACCAAGAGGTTCCGTAGTAGTGGGCAATTAAACATGAAGAGCTGTACAGGTCAACAGCGAGCAAAGATAATTATATTTATCACTAAAATTAATGAAGCAGACTATTTACCGTTTCATCTGAAAATTCAAACGAACTGAGCTGATGTAAAGTTGAAAATCACCTATTAGTTATAACGTATGCTAAATAATAGTATAAATATATCCACGTGCTACAACAAAGTCACAGTTTAGAAACACATTAAAAGAATAATTTTGAAATTGCGTAAAGAATAATTAAGTAAGTAAAAGATTCGTTAATAAACCTTCGAATTTCATACTAATAGCATTTTTCAATTCGTCAGTTCTCCCCAACATCACTTGAATTGATTCAATAGGATTAGATTGCTCATTCTCATCATATAACTATATTAATTTATGTTCACGGCTTTTAATGACCCTTGGAAGTCTCCACTCAGCGATAATAAACCTCCATAGGCATGGCAACAGCTTCTGAAGATAATGAAATTAGTACAGACAATATTGTGAAAGCTGAGGATTTGAACGAGATAATCATTGAAAAATTTTCTTAAAACATCAGATAGCTCTCAAGATATAAATTATCCTATCTTTGTTATATATTTTACTTTTGTTGCATATTTTACTTTTTTTTATTGAAAATAAAGAACTCTTTCATCCGAGAACATCTAATTATGGTACACTGGAAACTTTAAAGTTTTCTATTTATCTCAGTTGCCGTCATCTTCAAAATCATCAACATATTTTGACCAAGTCCTTCACATATTTTACAACAAGACGCAGATGAAATCAGGGCAGAAAATGATCAATCCAATCATTTCGTCAAATGATGTGCTGTGAAAGAAAATAAAAATTTAGCAGTAAGCTTAGGTGATCAACCTCCAAGTATTTGATTTCATGTCAAATCTCATTGAAGGTCCTCACTATTCTAAGGAAAACTCTTCCGACGATACAAAAAAGTCTATTCAAAGTGACATATTTCACTTGAAAATATTCAAATTTGATGGTTTGGTATAAAAATGAAAAAAATTATTGAATATCAATAAAAATGAATTCAATCATAAATAGCTATTGGAACTCTTTGAATGGCATGATTCTATATGCGTGTTTGATTATAAATTATATTTGATAAGAAGTAAGTACCTTTCATCAGATCGTTGAAGGCTCTTGCAATTTGAGAAGTTTCAATGTAAACCTGATAGTCATATTATAATCAGGTCCACATTGATGTTAATTAGTTATAATTATTAATAATTGATGACACGATTTCTTGTTTCGAGCATTTCTTTCATCGACTGAAAATGTGTCGTGACTGAAAATTATCCCATTCAATTATGATTATTTTAAGACCTCCGCATTACCCAGAGTTGGCAATAAGAGACTTTCCATTGGTCCAGCTTACAGAGAGTAAGTAGACTATGTCGATATTTCGATTTATTTTCAATAATCCTCAGGGCTCCAGAATTAATTATACATTTAAACGTAGTGATTGGAACACAGAACAGGTACAACCATGATCAAACAAGCTCACTATAAAAAATTAAAGGTGTGCAAATTTCGAGATTAATAATTGGAAATAGCAACTTACATTGTTAGTTTCTCTCTATTGTCATTTTATGAAACAAATACAATAAGGATAGAAGGATAGCAGACATTGCAAGGATTGAATAAAAAGTATTTACCTTGTATAATTAGTAATTCTACAATTGTATTTGATGTGCAGGGTTTTATTTCAATAATAATGTAATATAATTTTGCAACTTTTCTGGCAAAGCCTGTAAAACAGATTCAAAAAAGGACACCCTGAATTGTACAATTACAAATTTTTGTATTAAAATTATTGTGGAATTAGATTGAACTGGACGATTGACAATCATCATTGATATCAGATATCAAGAAAGAAATCAACATGGAACATTTCGAACAATAATATATGCGAATATTCCTAATTTCACATTGAAATTCGTATTTTTTGTATTGAAGTAGTCCGTATTCAAGCCATCAATGTCGCCTTTTTATAGACATAATTCACCTTTCCTCTTATTTCTAACATTTCACTGAGTAATTTGCAAGTTAGTTGGAGAATCCAAGATAGTAATACCTTCGAAATCAAAAAGATGTAATTGTATATAAACACACATACAACAGCTGATAATATTTCAAGATTCCATATATTAAGGGCTATTCTAGAGAATACATCAACTTCAACGGTATGAAATAGTGGAAATAGCCCGGTATACGGTTGGAGTATTTTATTCAAATTTAAAATCGAAAACTTCTCTAGTCTTAGGAACTAATGTCACATATAGAATACCTTGCCAAGGTTCTAATAAAGTAGACATTGGTCAGACTAACAGATATATATAGTCAAGAAATACTAAACATAAAACACACCGTGTTTAAATATCAGTTCCACCAAAATAAAAGAAAATATCGCATTAACGGAACATGAGTTTCGTTAGTTATATGTTTTTGATGTTGTAGGAGTCACTATATTGGATTATCAGAGAAAATATTCTTCGGTGAAATGTTAGAAATGAAATAATGTGAATTTTGTCAATACAAGAGGTGATATCGACAGCTTGAATACGGCTTACTTCAATCTGATATAAAAACACGAAATTCAACGTAAAATTAAAAATATTTACATATATTATCGTGGTTCTATATGTTTCATGTTGTTGTTTTTCTATTTGATATCCAATATGAGTGCTGACTGTTAACCGTCCAGTTCAAGTTCGTTCCACATTTATTTCATCCTTCTAATGTCTTTTCATCCTTGTTGTTTTTCTCTTAAGAAATAAAAATAGAGATCAAACGATTCAGTTAGTGGCTTTTATGAATGATTCAAATAAAAAAAAAACTGAATTTTGTAATTTGCATGTTACTGATTTATTCATATTGAGCCATACATGATCATTGTTTATTTAGGGTTGTTTAATATATACCAGTTGTTATAGTTGTTTCTGTTTCATATTCGAATCTCTACATTTTTGTGTTACTTGAATATGCCATTATTTCAGAGGCCTAAAGATTATTTAAAATGAATCGAAACGTAGACATTTCGTCTGATTGACTCTCCGTTATCTGGACTGAAAGGAACTCTTTCATTACCAAATTACAATCAATCACCCTGATATTTCAGGTTAAAATTGCATCTAGCCCATATTCCATTTGCGAGATATTTCAGTAGTTTCAGTAGTATTGAATTAGATGAACCAATAAATATATAACGATATCATCAATATATTTCTAGCTTACAATTATTTAAATTCAATATATAATTTCATTCAGAGTGAATTATTTCCAGTTATATTGTTGTTATAGTGTATTTCGTTGTTTCTGTATAAATAACTAATATAATATAATAGCACCGGTAACTATTTTGTAGTGGTGTGTATAGAGAATTATATAAAAGATATAGAATATAATCAATCTAAAAAAAATATCACAAATTGTTTACTGTTAGGTTGATGACGTTAGTGCTTTCGACAGTTGATAACATTTTTTTCTCTTCTTCTAAATTATATGCAAGAAAATTTAGTTTGAGATGAAATATAAACGTCAATTAAAAGTTTTCTTTTATTTCACCGCTTTTTTATCCGAATCTCCTATCAAGAAAATTCTATACGACAGCAGGGAATAAGGAATCGAATTTGATCAGTTGGAATTACAAATGCATTAATCCAGATATAAAAATATCAGATCAACATATCGTATAGATTGAAATATTGAGATCCAGCAAATTATTCATTTTGGAAATGCAAATTGACATTGGTTAGAATATGAATAGTCTTAAGTAATATGTACAGATGAGAAAAACTGAACTTGAACTATTCAAAATAGCAATGAAGACAAAATGGGGAAAGAAGATTTTGAATGTAAAAAAAATCTTCTCATGTTTAGTTGATGAAAGTCATTTGAGTATAGTATTTCCTAAAATCATAGAAAAATTTTTTCTGGTACATTGGAAAGTCTACATGAAATAGATGTTTCAAAATTGAAATATAAACCAAAGAGCCAATTCGATAATTTCGAGTAAAATGTGAGTTGAATTCTTGTTGATTATTTTGCAGTTATTCAATTTTTTGTCATCATATTGAAAAGGTTGAATAAAGAGAAATGAATATGAAAAAATTACTTGGACGATATGTATCAATTATTGAGTCGTGTATAGATTCATTCATATTTATCAATTAATTTAGAAACAAAAAATTAAGTTACAATTAATAAAAATGTGTTGAAATTCGTAATAATTTTTTTGATAATCATTTCATTCACACTTCTCAAGTACGACTTGTTCAATTTCATTATTGTGAGAATTTCAGGCAACATAAATATTTAGAAACTTTTCCAAATATACCGGAAAAACTTAAAAGGTTCGATTAAGCTTGGGAGTCTTCCACTGATCTGGAAAAGAACATCAAAATATTTGATTTCAAGATTGTCAACCGAAAAATCAACAATAATTTCCGAAGAATGATATTCCAAAATTATTTCATGAAGATAAAAATACATTCTAGGTTGAAACGGCATCAAATATCAAATGCAAGCAGATGAATCGGATTGCAAAATTTTGTAGGAAACGAAAAGATATACGAAACTCATAGCTAGTGTAATGATCAAGGCATACATAAAACAGCGTTGGTTTCTCAGAGGAATTTTATGGTGAAGATCTGATATATCGGGTGTCCCAATGTGGGTTGCCTATTATATTCATGTGGAAATTATCTATGCATATTATTTAAAATTTTGTAGTTCAATATAAGGTTCAGTAACCTAAATTTCTGAAATATATTTTAATTTAGAAAGTTACAAGATGTATGTTTATTTGACCATCACTTTGATATTTCAAATAGGACACCCCATATTTCTATAATTTGTATTAATTTCAATAAAGAATTGTACTAACTACCTTTAGTTTTTTATATCTATCTTTAACCGTTCCTGAGCTTTAACTTATTTTTCAAATATTAGATGCAAATTCAGAGGAACAAGGATTACTTTAATTTCTTTAACATTCGAGAGTAGTTTGGCATGACTTTTTCGAATCTTAGTAGTCAGTTATAGAGAGTACTAAAAAAATTACCGTTTTTCAATTCACAGAAGTAAAAAAAATCCCTGCTCTTTCAAATTGGACATCCAGTTTGTTTTCTCATTTTCAGAATGAGAACAACACCCTCTTCAATTTTTCTATTCCTTTACCTATACCTATCGCGTTGTAAGCCAAAAGTTCAAAAGAATATATATATATATACCTATCGCGTTTGGAATCTAATCAATCTAAATTTTTATTATTAACTACTCGCGTTGAATGATTATTTGGGCTGTTAGGAAAACATTACATCCACAATAGATGATGGTAATAGCCCAAATAATCATTCAACACGAGTCCATCATCAACAATATCTCGTCATCAAATATTAACTACTCGGTTTCACGGATAACTATGTAACGAAGTAGTTTTGTTTGCGTGGCAGAAACCCGTTGACCTTGATCGACTCCAGCGAAATCACGCCGAGCGGTGGGGACACCGACCGATCATTCCCACCTCCATCAGCAGTGCGCACGACGTGTGTTGGTGGAGGGGACCGAGAATGGTATTTATAGGCGAGTCGAGCACTGGAACGGCAGTTCCTCGCACGGCGCGGAACTCAAAATAAGGGGAAAGCCTCTACCGTTTAGTGGGGAGGGTCCAGCCAGTGTTGTTAGTGCTGGTAGTGAGTTCAGTGGTAGGCAGACATACCAAGGTAGGAAAGGGGTATAGAGAGGGACCGGAGGACCACTTGTGGAGGACGAGATTCCAGGAGGTGAGTGTGAGGTTCGATCGTTGAGACCGAACGACGGCTGCAGGAGGGCGTTTAGGGCATCACGTCCTTTACGAGTCCTTTAGCCGGTATTGCGGAACCGACATCTGGGTGCCGAGATGAGCTGAGCTCAATCGTCCCTAGATTGTGGGCCGTTTTTACCTTGGCGGACTCCTGTTGTCCATCTCGCGGAGCTGACGTTGATGTGCGAGATGAGCAAAGCTCAATCGTGCTGAGATCGAAGTTTTCCGTGGCGTGGGCTGCTGTGCGGCAGGCACTTGGTTCGACCTCGGCCCTGTCGTCATCGCGGGTGAACGCGCGGTGGTTTGCGCATGCGCACGCCGTACCGCCGGTCACTCCGATTTAGGCTGGGCCTTGGCAGTTCTCTTCGAGGGGTTCGTTGCACGCGGACACTAGCTCCGTGCGGAACCGTGCCCCACGGACCACCCCCCGCTTGGATGGTCCATGTTGGCCTGAGTGAGGCTTTGGTTTCCTCCCCCTCTCGCTTTAACCCCGTGATATTATTATTTCTTTCACACGGCCCTAGTCACTTTCATGCATGAGCAATTTTCTGATGAGCGAATGCCTTATCTATTCTCTGCCTGATTCATTGGTGTGCCTAACCCATTTTTATGCCTACGTCATTTTGCTTGCCTGATTCTTTCTGATGCCTAATACGTCGAGTAACTCGCCACTGTAATCGCTTTGTGTGCACTCTAAGCCCTTCACGGAATGTTACTGGACTTTTGGTGATTGACAAGTAGATTTGGGACTTAGGTTTTTAGAGGTTAAGTACTGTGAAGATTTTGTGATATAGATTAAGGACTGTTGTACCTGATACGAACTGTTGATTAGTTTTAAGGACTGTGAGACCTATTACTTTGGAATGTTTGTTTATTTGGTGTGAATAGAGAGTAATTTTTCAGTTAATCTCGTGTTTTATTGGTGACACCTCTACCTCCAACAGCTACCCACTTCATTCTCCACTGGAGTCTACCTAGGCTCGAGCTTCTGGACATTCCGGAGGAGTTCGATAGGTGAGGGTGACGCCCTCAGAAGCAAATAGTCTGGCGCCCGAGTTTACTGATAAAGGAACTGCACGTAAGGGCGTTACAACTAAGATTCGAAAGAAGCGGCGCACATCAAACTATTACCAAATGACAAATCTCGAATAGAAATCTCAAACATTGAACGAAGTGTCTTCGTAACTTTCAGAATTATCGACGAGAATCTCTTATTGTTCTTCTTTCTACAGACATCCCCTGCCGTTTTCAAGGCAAAAAATGAGATAATTTAAAAGCAGAAAATTTTATAATTTTAATTCCTGAGTGTCAAGTTGACAGAACTCCGAAAACTGTATCATATTCATACTAATTTGTGGTATTGAAGAGTTATTTCGAAAAATTGGCCCCCTTGAATTAAAAAGACATCTGAAGTTTTCTCAAGTGTTAAACACAGATAGATCCATTTTTTTTCAGTAGATGAAAATCATATGATGAAGTGGAACGATATATCTATGATATCGAAAGAAAAGAAGGCTACAAGAAGAAGAAAGAGCATTTATTAACATCGCTCTTAATCCCCTAAGTGCAGTACCCGGAAGTTGGTTGGCCAATTGCTCGAAGTAACTTGAAGAAGTCTTCAAATCACAGATAACTACAAATTTGATCTTATTTTCGTAGTTCTGTCAATTTGACTTTCATTAGTGAAATGAGAAGAAATTTAATAGTTTCCGCTTTTTAAAAGCAAATGTTTTGCATTGAAAACGACAGATCATGCCCAAATAAAAATTGTACACCACAAGCTTCATTATCAAAATTTTCTCGAAATGATCAGTAGCTTCGATGTATATGAAGAAACTTCTTACGACTCACTTTCTGCAAATTCAATATTTTTCGTCAAACTCACAAATTTTTATTTGGATATACAAACTATCTAATCAACCCTTTCAGGGTACTTGTTAACCTGATCTGTTAATGCGTCTCTGGAGAGAAAACAATCGGAGATGTGACTCCTGAAAGTTTGAATATTTACTCGCTAATGGTTAAACAAGAGGGGCAAAGCCATATAACCTCACGTCAGTGCATCCTATTTTATTTTTATTCGCTTCAGTTATTTTCCCCTTATTTTTTGCTGATTATAGTTTCCGTTGAGTTTAGAAGAGCATGTTTGGAAATGTGAGATGTCCTTCGATAAGTCAAATTAAATATATTTCAACTTTTGGGTGATGGATTTCTACATAAACAATTTACATCTTTCCAGGGCAAAGAGATTTCTTCACGAAGAATTTTTCGTTAGCTGTTCTATCATTCCGTTGACTTGTATAATATTAAGGTATCATCATCATAAAGATTTCGATCCTTCATCTGTCAAAAGCTTTTTTACAAATTTTCGGGTAAATAAATGTTTTCAGATAGACTCGCCAGGTGGAATCTCATCATAATTATACAGGGTGTCTGCTATAATAGGTGCCAAACTTCAGTAGGTGATAGTACAAGTCATTTGCAACAAAAAATACCCTGTAACACTTATTCGAAAAGTTGATAGTTATCGAGTTATTCAACACTTCTTGGTTTTTCGGAATTTTTTGCTTTCCCCTTTAAAAACAAGAATATATCTGTTATTCTTACAGCTACATCAAATCTGACCATATCATCGCAAAGGGCAGTAAAGGTGCCATAAAATAGGTAGTTACTAATGTTAAAAAATATTTTATACCGGGTGTTTAAAAGGGTAAATATAAAAATTGAAAAGAGTACAAACTTAGTTGTATTTCTATGTAAACTGTACCATTGAAAATTGGTGAATAAGTAGTTGTTTTTTCTAGGAAAAACTACTACATGTAATAGACTTTTAAACGGTATATCAACTTTTCACTTAACTTTTTGTTTTTCCAATATATTACGGTTTCAAGTTAGAAAGATATAAAAATTAGAAACACAAATTTTATGATAATTCATTTCAAAACATTGTAGGTCCAAAACAATTTTAAATATCATCAATAGTAACATGAAAACAGCAAAGTTGTAAACAAAGGTTTGAGGAGGGGGCGGGTTGGAAGGTGTGTTAGTTCGTATCTGGCGGCCCACTTGCAGGGGCCGCTGGGAATGAATTCCACGAATAAAAATGAATAATATGGCGGAATTTAATCTCGAGCTTAGCAAACTTGACATTTGAATGGGTTCGAGGAAATGCAAATTAACTTAAATTTGACAAAATCTGTCATTAAGTAAACTTAGAAAAAGATCATTTACTTTAACGAATTAATTCTACTTGTAGGTATCTACAAAAAAAAATATATACCTGTTTTCTCAAATATTGAATATCGGGATATGCAGTGCGGGAGTACACGTTACGTTTCCCCAATAGACAACAACCTAGCAGAAAGGCACTTGTAGAAGTCTTTAGGCGCTCTGGTGAAACTGGATCGTTTCGAGGTTTACGAAATATAGAAGGTGGTCGAAATGCTCAGCACTGGAGGCAAGTACCAGCAATACCTACTTCGCGCTATTAGAGAAAATTCCACTACAAGTACTCGGCGTGTTGATGCCACATTAGGGCTTCACCATTCCAGAGTACACAGAGTTTTGAAACAAAATAATTTACACCCGTATCATTTGAATAAAGTCCAGAATTTGTTACCTGGGGATGATGAGGTCAGATTAGAATTCTATAGGTGGTACCTATATAAGTTGGAAGAGTGGGGATGTGATCAAATATTATAGACTGATGAGGCAACATCGACTAAAAGTGGAATAATAAATTTATGAAATTCCCATATGTGGGAAACGGAAAATCCACATGTATCTCATTATCAGCATGAATTGAGAGTCAATGTTTGGTTGGAATTCATGAGAGAGCGGCTATTCGGATCGGTGATACTTCCCGATCGCCTCAATTCCAATGAATTCACAAATTTACTAAATAATAACGTAGTTGACATTCCTGAAGATATTTCCATAGCGGAAAGACATGAACTTTATTTTCAACAGGACGTATGCCCTCCAATAATAGTCGAATTGTGAGGGACTGGATGAATTAACGCTTTGGGGAGAAATGGTTTCTTGAGATGGCCACCTTGAAGAACCGATCTTACCCCATTAGACTTTTGTGTTTGGGGCACTTTGAAAGAAAATGTGTATAAAAATCGCATTAATGATCGAGAAGAACTAATCAACAGAATTCAGGAATGTTGCGATACAATGCATCGAAAACGTAGTAAACTACGAAAGGTTGTAGGAAAAGGGGTAGGCGATTTGAACAGTTTTTATACTTTTTAATTTGGTTTTGCAATAACATTGATTTTAACGTTCATTTAGTTCAATTCAAAGTTTATTTAATGTTTTTATATTACTATTATTAATATTTATGTCTGTTTTGAACCTACAGTGCTTTGAAATGAATTGTTATAAAATTTGCGTTTCTGAATTTTATGTTTTTCTGACTTAAAACAGTGATATTGTTGGAAAAACAAAAGTTAAGTGAAAAGTTGATATACCGTTTAAAAGTCTATTACATGTTCTAGTTTTTCCTAAATAAAAACAACTACTTATTCACCAATTTACAATGGTACAGCTTACAAGAAAATACCACTAAGTTTGCACTCTTTTCAATTTTACATTCACCCTTTTACAACACCCGGTATAAAAATTTTTTAACATCGATGAGTACCTATTTTATAACGTGGTTACTGCCCTTTCTGATGATATGATCAGATTTGATGTAGCTGTAAGAATAACAGAGATATTCTTGTTTTAAAGGGGAAAGCAAAAATTTCGAAAAACCAAGAAGTCCTAATTAACTCGATAACCATCAACTTTTCGAAAAAGTGTTCAAGACATTTTTGTTGCAAATGACTTGCATTATCACCTACTGAAGTTTGGCACCTATTATAGTAGACACCCTGCATATAACTATTGACGAATTAGGTATAAGTTCCTATGCAATCAAAATACTTCTGTATTCAAAATGTAGGATACTATCAAATCCAACCCAACTGAAGTTAAAACTCATGAAGATATTCAAAGAACGAAGTATTGCGAACACTACATTTCTTGCGAACTCAGGAGGCCTTACATCGGAAAATCTAGTCATCCAGGGAACGAATAAAAATACTCCAGACCCTTTACGATGTCAGATCTGAATTGCTTCAGAAGACAATAGGTGAAGCTCATGGGCGAAAATGAAATGAAGTGAAATACAAAGGTAATAAACTTACAACAAGAAATTCAATCGAGAAGACTGCAGTTGTCCCGAAAGCACGCCTCCTTTAAAATTTCAGAAGGTATAAATCTCACTAATTAAATTCAATTCGAAGAGATATTTATTCCATAGATGAAACATCTCATTATTTGATTCTATGAAATCTGTCATTGTGACTTTCCATAAGAGTTGTATGATTTTTTAAAAATTATTTCTTCTTTTCACAAAAAAATTTTCATAATGAAACGACAGAAGAAGTCCTTGGCTGAATGAAATCAATAAAAGAATACGTGATCAGTTCAAATAGTCAATTCGCCAATAGAATATCATCAGAAAAGAAATCATTAAGTGATTCACTGAAACCTACTCGTGATAATGTAAGAAGAGAAACAATTGAGAATCAAAAAAGTATCACAAAAATATACCTGTATAAATTGTGATTCACTCAAATAAAAATGTTATCATCTGTCGAAAGAAAATACGTCTGAAACGGTTCCAAATGACCATCCAGAACATTAACGCGGCGTGTTTATATGCGTAGTCAGATGCTTCGACAAATAATCAGCCCTAGCAAAGCATTTTCCACACATATCACAATGGTAGGGCCTCTCCCCAGTATGTATCCTGAGATGCCTTGTGAGATCGCTCTTTCCTCCAAAAGCTCTACCACAGAAAAGACAGACGAACGGTCTTTCGCCTGTGTGTTTCCTGACGTGTAACTTCAGGTTCTCTTTGGATCTCACGCATTTACCACAGAATGGGCATGCGAACTTCCTCTCTCGTTGACGGCTTGAACTGTCACTCCTGAGAAATGTCATCAAGGGGGATTCCGGATCTGGTTTTGCCTGGTCGTTGTTGTAGATGGTAGATGAAGGAGTGAGGGGACCGATGGAATCGACGGTGTTGTCTTGCTCCGAATCCGTTTTCTCGATCTCGGCGTCCGACATTTGACCCTCATCTGCAATATGAATTAATATAATTATTGAAAAACATAAGGATTGTTCTTGTTGCATACATCTTTCACACTATACTGTAAAGTATACACTTTCTTCTTGCTGGAAATGACGAGAGGTGTAAGAATATCCGCTGCTATTTTTGAAAAAGTAAAATTCACTTCTATGGCGGATTATAAACTCACTGTAAAGGTGGTGTAAAGAGATATAAGTTAAATTTTATGTTATTTTTTTATTTAGGTTTTCCTTAGAAAATATGACGTTTTCCTGAATGCAATTTTCTTCCTTATGGTACATAGATAAATAAATAAATGAATAAATAAACGTTTATTCGTCCTTAAGGATATCAAAAGATACATAGGATATGTCAACATACAAAACGTAAACAATATTATATGTGATAATCTCTTGAAGAAGCTTATCTGAAAATTATTCCACTGTTTTATAAAAACTTTCAGAGTATAACAGTGCTTTTATATTAATTTTGAATTCTCTTAAATTCATGTTTTTGAATCTATCTGGTAAGTGGTTATACAATGAAATACCTGCAACTATGGGAGATGAATTAAATTTGGTGGTTGAGTGCCTAGGGACACTGATTGTATTGATATGTCTAGTGTTGTAATCATGGAAATCTGTGCACTTTTTGAGATTATACAAGTGCGATCGCACATACAAGAGGCAAATCAAAATATAAATACATGATACTGTAAGAATTTTTGAATCTTTGAAAATTTGAATAAAAACTTTATTCATTTCGGGCGAAGCACCCCAAAGAATAACATTATGAGATGGCTGAAAATCAAAGAGTAATATACATTCAAAAGTGCATCTCTTGGCAGTGATCCCTTCAGTTGATGACCTGCTCAATGTTTTGCAAAAATGTTCAATATGTGAGTCCCATCTCAAGAACCTATCAACATTCAGTCCCAGAAACCCAACATGCTCAACTGCCTCGATCTGTCGATCAGCAACGGACAAAACCATTGGAGGAGATTGGATGGTTTCTAGATATTGGAACTTAATGATTTGAGTTTTATTCAAATTGACCATGAGAGAATTACGTCCACACCATGTAATGAAATGTTGGACGAGCTCCTCACAGGTTATCTTCAGTACTTCTAGATTTCTCGATCGTAGAGCTACAGAAGTATCGTCAGCAAACAAAATAATGATATCTGCCTTAATGTGGTCTGGCAAGTGATTGCTAAACAACAAAAACAGTAACGGACCAAGAACTGAGCCCTGAGGGACACCAAGATTGGTGCAGTATTCTCTTGAACTACTGTTGTTATAATCGACGAACATATTAGGATCCGATAGGTAACTCATTATCCATTTAAGAAATATTCCGCGGAATCCAATCTGATAAAGCTTATCCACAATGAATTGGTGTTGTAAACAGTCAAAAGCTCTCGACAGATCGAAGAAAATGCCGACGACGTGATAGGATTCGTCCAGAGAGCAATGAACAAACTCAATAAACTCAGAGCAAGCCGTTTGAGTCGACCTCCCTGCCCGAAAGCCATGCTGATGATCTGAAATAATTGCAAGCAAGGAAATCGTACATTCGTCGATATACAATCTTCTCGAACACCTTTGACAACTGACTCAAAATTGAAATTAGACGATAGTTCTCGACATCACTCGTAGGACCCTTCTTGTGCACTAGTACAACCCTCGAAAACTTCAGAATCGAAGGGAAACATCCCGCAGTGACAGAGTCATTGATGAGAAAAGCAAAGTACTCAGCTATGAAAGGGCCCATCGTCTTGAGCATCCTAGCAGATATAGCATCCGGACCCGTGCTACCACTGCTCTTCAAACACTCAATAGCTCTTATTACCTCATCCGATATTACCGGAAAAAGAAGAAGTTTGTATCGAATAACTTTTGTTTAGTACAAGAAGTAGAGATGTTCGCTGCAAAGACTTCGCACCAACCTCAGCGAAATATCGCCCAAATATCTCGGTTACCCCCTTAGGAGAAGAAACCACCTCTCCATTCAAATAGAGAGAAATCGCCGCTGAACCCGCACCTCTATTATCTCGATTAGCACCGACAATTTTCCATACAGTTCGATTCTTATTTGCGGATTTCATTATGAGGTTTTTATGATACTGTAATTTAGTATTATACAGCAACTGCTGGTATTGATGTTTCGCGTTTTTATATTTTGTGTTTACACCACAGATCTCAAAGTTTAGTATAAAAATTTAGAAAGCACTGACGTGAGGTCAGATTGCTTTGGCGCTCTTGTTGACCTACTTGCGAGTAAATATTCAAACCTTAACAAATCTATAAGCTCTCTGTTCGGGTGAACAATAGTCTTTTTCTGTAGTATGGGACAATGTGATGAAAATATGAAAGCCTAATCAATAAACAAACCTTTATCTCAATTTGAAAATAACTACTCATAATTTTCACCAAATTTTGTTCTATGCTTCTCCTAAAAACTTACGTCATTGCTTTTCTGAGTTTTGACAACGCCATCAAATTCTTTCTCTATGATAAAAATTTGTTGATTAATATTACGTCTGTGCTTTTCTGAATTTTGACAACGTCATCGACATCGAATTCTACCTCTATGAATTCTATGAAAATTTTGATTGATATTACGCCAACTGACACTGATATCTAGGTCCGCAAGTTGTCAAACGAATATCGATCTGTGATGGCAAATCCTTCAATGACAAAGCTCGGACTTCATGACATTTCTATTTTTCTCTTGAGTAAATGAAAAAAATGATCATATCTTCAGAAGGGGAAAAGCTACGACAATGAAATTTGAGGATGAGTAAGATATCGGTAACCTCAATATATATACGGATTTTTATTTAAATCTAAATGAAGTCTTAGGAGATATTGGGTATTGAAAATTTTTTTTGGGAATTTTTTAAAAATTTTCTAGCGCGACGATTTCTGCGAAATTTTGCAAGCCGTTTCGTTTCAGCCTCCCTCAATAACATTCCAAGTATCAACTTGATCGGATGGATATTCTAGTAGTTATTGAGGAAACAAAATTTCAGATGCCCATAACTACTGAACCATCCGACGGATTTGGCCCAATAACGAACTTGACCGAGATATTTGGACAATTAACCTATTCTGAAAATATGAAAACTCTAGCTGATTCCTTTTGGATGCTAGAGAGGATACGGCCGGCCGGCCGGACGGCCGGCCGGACAGACTCAACTTTCGCCACGAATTCTTCATCAGGAGTCAGACCCAATCGATTGAGACCTTTTTCGGCTCGATATTCCAAAATTACAGACATTCGGGCAAAATGATAGGCACTCTGTTCGGGTGAACAAGAGCGCCAAAAACAAAGCTACTTTATACATTTTTGACAAATCGACAGTTGCCTACCGAAAAAGTACTGGAGGAAACAGGTGACATTGTTCTGGAAAAAATATCACCCTGTGGATCAGTAATCGAGATTGCCATGTCACGTAGTGATCCTTAAATGTAATTTCAATGCCAAATTTCAGTAGAATATCTTGTAAAGGGAAAATACTATGAAAAAAACTCCTGAAGAAATTTTTAATTTCAACACTCTGTATAACGGAATGTTTGCGGCCCCGCGTACATAGGACTTCTTTTTCTTGAACTACCCTTGAAATCTATACCTTGAAATCTACCCTTTGCCTTTGTAATATCAATCTAGGAACAACCTGTTCACCCTGCTTCTTAATTTAAAATGTATCAATTCGATGTACCATAGACGCCTATGATTTGGTAGTCGGAGTGTGTAAAATTGAAAAATATCCAAGTGCTTTTTGTTTGTTGTTTACTTCATTTTCAACATCAACTTCTTAAGTAGATCAAACTGTCAACATGGCTAAGAAAATTCTAAGTAGATCTTTTTCCGTTGCAATCCGGCCACCTGCAGAATCCTATATACCACATATGTGCGTCCTATACTGGAATATGCTGGGCTAGTTTGGTCTCTATGTCTGGTTCGTGATGCAGAATTACTTGAGAGCGTCCAGAGTCGTGCGTCCAGGATACCTTATGTTGTGGTTAGATCTATATATCCTGAACGGCTCTTCATCATGAATCTTCCCTATTCTCTGAGAGAAGGATTCGAGGTGACCTTATAATCTCCCACAGAGATCTGAATGGACTTTTCAAGTCAAATTTGGGAAGAATTTTCACTTTAAACAATAGCGATCGATTGCATGGCCACTGGTTCATACTACCGAGGGAAAATGTCCGAACAACTCAGAGGAGCACTTTCTATTCAAAAGAGAGTTTTCGTCTTGGAATCATTCACCATCTGCCGTTGTGGAGGCCTCCAACGTCAGTGCATTCAAGAATCAATATGATGAGGTGGATTCAGGGGTGAACGTCACAATTATCTTTTTTTTTTTTTAATTGAATTATTCAATTTATTCTATTGTGATCAAACTATCTTCTTTTACTTGAGTCATGCGCATCAACTTTCATTTTGATATTCTGCGAGTTCATAAATAATAATTCTCAACTCTTATCAATAAATAATAATAATACTCACTGGTCGAGTTATTATCTCTGTGCTCTCTATCTTCCTCTATCTCAGTTTTCACAACCACCACATCTTGACTGGATATCACCTCGTTGCTGCTTGAAACCTCACTACTATTATCACATTTGGCTTCGTGGGGAGCTTCCTCCTCCGTTTCGCTCTTGACGGACATCTTGGATGGTTCAATCGTTTTTCCGTGAAGTTTTTCAAGAGCATGATTCAGTCGATGTTTCTTGAAGGACTTGAGATATCGGAACTGCATACCGCATACATCGCAAGAGAATAGTTTGTCGGCAGGCAGTCTAGCTCTATGGTTCTGTTCCCTGTGCTTCACGTAGGCCGAACGATACCTATGAAATCCAAATACAATAAGTAATCAGGTTTTTGTATGGTTTAATAAACAGGAAGGTCCAATTAATGACGCCAACACTTTTTTTTTAGGTTCCTCTCATCTGGAGGTGTCCAAAAATACTCGATATATGTTAGACGATATTTCTCAGTCACCGAGTCGTCATTGTTTTTCTGTATTTTTACAGAACTCTGCCAGTGAGCTCTTGAAAATTCATATCCTTTTTAATAAGAAAAGAAAGCACAAAATTAAAAAGCAAAAAATCAAAGATGCGAAAAAAATTGAAACCCTCAACCCAAATATTCCTTCAAATCATACGGCTCAAGTGCCACCAAAAATGTAAACAATTTTTTCTTACATTCATTGTGATTAACAATTTCTTTCAAGTTAATAGGAAGTTTATTGTATAACCTTATTTCCTTCAAGTTAGTAGGAAGTTTATTGTATAACCTAATTGCCATATAAAATGGATTTCTGTCATAAAAAAAAGACTCGTGCTTCAGATGAATTAAATCATTACGTCTTGTTTCATATTTGTGTGCAACTCTCACTCAGCTTATTTCGGCTAAAATACAATAATATCTCAGAAATATACAACCCGGTTAATTTACATTAAATTTTTTAAATATTCCGCTGCATGTTTACCTGAAAGACAACCCAAAAATTATTCTCAATACTCTTTTCTGCATGATGAATACTCTCTTAAATTCAGAACTACATCCCCAAAAAATAATTCCATAACGAATATGTGTTTTTTGGGTTCCTTTGGATTTTTTGCGTTCTTTCGTGTTGCTTCGGGTTCTTTCGTGTTTTTTTCAGTTCTTTCATGTTTTTTTCGCTTTCGACGGGTTTTTTTTGCGTTCCTTCGGGTTTTTTCGGGTTCCTTTGGGCTTTTTGCGATCTTTCGTGTTTCTTCTCGTTTTTTCGTGTTTCTTCAGGTCCTTTCGTGTTTTTTCGCGTATCTTCGTGTTTCTTCCAGTACTTTCATATTTTTTTCTTTCAACGGGTGTTTTTGCGTGCCATCGGGTTATTTTGGATTCCTTTGGACTTTTTGCATTCTTTCGTGTTTCTTCAGGTCTTTTCATATTTTCTCGCGTTTTTTCGTGTTTTTTCGCGTGCTTTCGTGTTTCTTCGCCTTCTTCCGTGTTTCTTCGTGTTCTTTCGAGTTTCTTTGCTCATGTTTCTGTGCGCTTCATTCAACTATGGTCTATATTGATCTATGGGCTTATTGAACTACTGGCTTATGGATCTACTGGCTTATAGATCTACGGGCCTATAGATCTACGGGCCTATAGATCTACGGGCCTATAGACTGGCTTACTACTGTATATTAAACTCCCTAGTCCTAGTAAACTGCCTTGAGGCACCCCCATATCTAAAACACAATTTCACAAACTGTTTTCTGCCTGAAAGGTAAGAACGAATCAATTTCAGTGCAACTCCTCTAACCCCATATTGTTCCAATTTCTCCAGTAGTATTTTATGATTCAGCTTCCGTTGAGTCAACAAGTATGGCAAATGGTACATTTTTTCTATTTAGGATTTCATATATGCGTTGGATAGAAACAAACAATGCAGTATTAACACTTTTCTCCTTTAAATATCCATGTTAAAAACTAGAGAAAAGAGTGAACTTATTGAAAAACTCCAATATTCTGGTACATATGCATTTTTCAAAATTTTTGCGAATGATGACAACAGTAATAGGTCTGTAAAGTCCAAGCATTTCAGGATCTCCTTTCTTGAAAACGAGAAAGACAACAGCAACCTTTAGTGCGTCAGGGAAAACCCCATGCAACAGACAATTATTTATTTTATGGCATAGGGGTCTTGCAATCAAATCTATACTAACTTTAATACTGGCTATGGGAATATCATCAAGACCGCTACTGAATTTGTTTGTCATATTTCTCACAATACTCATAATCTCCCCCTCATCGACAGGCCTCAAAAAAATTGAATTTGTATGCTTTTTAAAATTGCATGTGAAAGATGTCGAATTATTTTCATTCACAGACAATGTATCAGCAATATGAATATAATAGTTGTTTATATCATTTTTGATGTCGTCTAAGTTACCAGGTATTTTGATGTCAGTATTTTTGTCGCTCTTATTTGTGATTTCCCCTACTACCTGCCAAAGTGATCTTGATGTATTGTCAGAATTTATTATTCGTTTAGCATAAGTTTGAGCTGTTTGATTTCTCAGGAGATTTTCGTACCTTTTTTTTGTGATCATCTATTCTAGATTGAATCTTGAACTTTTTTGTTTCAAAGTGATTGAAAATGTTCGCAAAATTCAGGATGAATATTTGTAAGAGAATAATTTGGAGAAGAAATATATTATAAGAAACATTATTTTCAGATAGATAATCAAGAAATACCAGATTTCAGAAATATTTGTCTATATGTCACTTTCGATATGGAATAGTTTCGCTTAAACAAATTTAGTTGGAGTCATTTGCATTTATTGCATGTCAAAATTCTTAATTTAACAGAAGTTCAATTTAATACTTATTTAATTGAACAAGTCTGTTCTTGAAAGTGTAAATAAATGAAAAATTATTTTAAGTCAATTTCATTATTTTATTGGATTGGGTTTGACGACCTAGCTAAATGATTTAGTTTTCATTTTGAGTTTGAATTTGTCAATGGTCTGCTATATCACTACCCATATGCATTCATCCGTCAAATTAGAATTGATAATATCGAAAGATATTTTTAATATAATAACTAGAGAGACCAACCAATAATTGCCCTGAGGAAGATTTTAAATAAATCGAAACGTCGGCTTTTTATTGACTGTGTTTCTCTCAAAAACAGACCTGTGATCCTCTCAAACACTTTAATACTAAATTCATTATCTTATAATGAACGAAATTGTTCAGAAAATCATAGAATGCAGTTGAAATTTTCTGTGTCGATTTGTCGAAGGAGTTAATACTGTATTCTTATATTTGACGTTAGTTTCTAGAATATCAACCGATTTCGAAGTAGCACGTTCATTTGTTGCGTTGCGGCATGTCACAGGTAAATTGTAACCAAGTATTGTTGATATTATTATCGTTAATCGAATATGAATGCATGATGAGAGGAAAGTGTTATACACAAATCTCGAAACACATGTGTCGTATTCTATTTCATTTTTTAATTAATTTTTCTGTAATTTATTTTGAATTTATTAATGTTATGATAAGAATGAAGAATTCTCTCTTATGCATCAAAGGAAACACAGTTTTCTAGAATAAATAACTTAAATAAAATAAATGTTATATACGAAATTTTTTTGAGAATCCCCCTTCCCCTCCCAATCCTTAATCACAGTTCAATAATTTCTGATTCAATTACTTAGTTGCAATAAATTGGCTTGGATTTTCAAGTGGAGTTGACAACATGACACTTAATATTGAGCGACATTTTATTAATGCTAAACCAATGTTCTTCACTATTCGAATTTTCCTGTAAAAAAGAGTAATCAAGCAGATTCAAGAGATTGTTTCAGAGAACAAGATTACGACAATAAAAAATTGCAAAACATATATCGCGGGTATTTTCGGGACCCAGAAGTGCGAGGAATCTAAAAAATAATTCTTGATGCCATTAATTGGCCCCCATTCAAATATACAATTCTCAGGATAATTGTGGTCATTTTATGGGGATTAAATTATATTCTCAAACTTATAACTTGAAGACAATAAAAAATTGCGACACATATATCTTTTCGGATAACCTGAAGTGCGAGGATTCTAAAAAAAATGTTGATGTTACTGATTGGCCCTTATTTATACATACACACATATATACAATTCTTGGTATAATTCATTGGGATTAGATTCTATTCTCTGAATGAAAATATCTCAGTTACGTCTTCGATCACCGAAAGCGACTTTCTAAGCTGGAATATACAGGAGTTCGAGGGACAACACTCGGCTTGATGGAGTCCTACCTGCAAAACCTCTTCCAAATAGTGAACCTAAATAGAAGGGTATCATCCAGAAGTATATTAACCAAAGGAACTTCTCAGGGATCGATGCTTGAACCAATTTTATTTGCAATTTATATTGATGACTTGGTAGAAAATGTAGAGGCAGATGACGAAATTCTTACGAGGTTATATCCTCCATTCGCCAGTTAAAACCCTCTTACCTTGCTAGTAATGTTATATACTATACAAGGACAAGTCTGTACTATTGAGATGAATGAATATAATCTAATCTGATCTAATCTAAATTATATTTATTCACCTTATTCATTCAATATTTGACTTAAATATTGAAAAATCCTCTACACTAGCCGCTCTAATCTGCTCAGTAGTTGTGTGTAATGAATAAATGAATGTATAATTAGTATTTTGTGATATTACTGTTCCGTGGTGGAAACTCACCTATAACTTTGACCGCATTGTTCGCATATAAAAGGTTTGTCGAAAGAGCTGAGTGATCCGATGTGCTGTAAGGCGTTGTGTTGTTCGAGCAGCCAGATGGACGGAAAGGCTGCCATGCAGGACGAGCAACGGTACAGCTCCTCGTTGAGCAGTCCGGAATGAAGTAGGCTCATCTCCAACAGAGAAGATGTGAAGGACGGGAATGGTAGGGTGAAAGGCGTCGAAGATCTACTGCTCTGCGTACTGGACGGTTTGTCTATACAGGATGTGTTGAAGCTTACTTCAGCTGATGGTGGTGTCTCCTATAAATAATTCGATAAAAGATTATGAATATTTCTTTTCAGAATGGGACGAGAGGCGATAAAAAAACATTTAAGATTAATTAAGAAATCTCTCAGGTTCTTAGTCAAGTTCAAAATAGAGTTGATAGGACATACTCAAATTATGTGATATAGCTCATTCAATTCGCAAAAGAAATTTCTAAAGCTATATACCACTTAAGAAGGTAAAAGAATGGTGTTAAGTGTTTTACTCATAATTGATGAACTATTTATGTTTTCAGATTCTGGAGACAGTATATGAAAAAAATAGGAAATTTACTAAAACTCCCGAAACTGTACCTCCATTCTTAACAATTGAAATTTGTCGTAGAAAAGTGCCGTCGGAGCGCCATATTATCGCTGATCGAATGGCATCGCAAAAAAAATAAGTTAATTCAAAAAATTAATTAAGGATCTATATAATAGCTGAAATTTTAAGTTAGAATAAAACTATACTATTGGTAATAAACAACTTTATTGGGGGTCCCTCAATCCATTGTAAGTTAAAAAACGTTTTTGAATCATTTAGATTCATGAAGCCTCTTTTGAATACTCATAAAAGAAGTTGATGAGATGAAAGTTTTTGTACAATGTGCCCCCTTGAAACTCTACGCCGCTGAATCACAGTCGTCCTTTGGTACCTGATTCCTGGTATTTCCAACGTTGAGGGACTATATATACCCCGAACGGCACCATTCTAACCCCAATAAGCATCCAAACAGGTCTTCAGCAAGACGTAAGTTAACAACAATCATTCCTTGTTAAAAGTATAACCTGTGCCAATATACAATATTAAAACGAACAAATACAGTCCACTTATTCTACACATAAACCGATCGAAACGAAACACGAACAGTTTTAATGAATTAAGTACCTACATTGAAATAATTTTCTTGTTCAACAAACTCAAAGTTTTGACTTATTTTCTTATGTTCTTTGATGCTCTTCAATATTTTTTACGTTTAAAATAATGAGTTGAAATTTTGTTTCATTCGTAAATGACTACAAACTGACAAATACATAATGTTTTTCATCAATAATTATTTTTTAAATATCTTGTAACGTGCTAATTGCCACGAAAAAGAAAATCCCTGAAGGTAACCGATAGAGGTTAGCTTCCGGAACACATAAATAAGCATAGAGCACATACATCTTCTATAATGCATGATATCGCGAAATCGTTTCAAGTCAGGGGCGTACGAAAAAGGGGTGCAAGCCGTTGCAAATACTCTCACTACAATTAGAAGAACATTCCTACAAAAACAATCTGAATAGAATATTGAAAACGTTCCGCAAGTCAATACTTAGAATAGAATAGAATAAAATAGAATAATTTATTCATCCTGATAGACATTCCACAATATATAGGACATAATAGTTATACGAAAATAATACACAACAATGAATAAAGAAGAAGGGAAAAACAAACTTAATTCTAAAGAATATCATTAAGATATTCTTCAACACTGTAAAAACATTTCTTTTGCAGTAAAGTTTTCACTACATTACGAAATTTCAATTTATTCAGTGATTTTATGTCATTCGGCCATTTATTGTACAATTTTATACATTAGTATATGGGCGACTTCTCAAATTTGCTTGTTTTATGGTCAGGAAAAGAGAAAACATGTATATTTCTTCTAGCCTAATTATGAAAACAAGACAGGCTAGCAAATTTCTGTTCATTATCTCTAGCATAGAGAAGAATTTCATGAATATATATATACATGGAAGTGTCAATATTTCATGCTTTACAAGACGTTCTGTTCATTAATCCAAACATCATTCGAATTATACGTTTTTGTACTAGAAATAGTATATGCAAATCGGAAGTAGCACCCCAGATTTCAACATTATATGACAAGTGACTATAAATCAGACTATAGTAGACTGGCACCGAGTGGCAGCAGCTCTTAAGTCTACTAATAGCACAGTAGGCAGCAGAGATTTTTTTACTAAGATATTCAACATGACCAGTCCACCGTAGTCCACTATCAACCACAAGGCCCAAGAATTTTGTTATCTCCTTAGACACAAGAACATCTTAATCACAATTAAGGGTTAAAGGAATGCTCTGCCTTAATTCGAATTTTATTAATTCAGTTTTATCAACATTTAAGATAAGTCTATTTGCATGACACAAGGACTTGAACTTTCCAACTAGATTCTCAAGGAGACCAACAAGCTCATCCACACTCTTCGCTCTCACAAAGAAGGATGTGTCATCAACGAAAATAATGATTCTGTCTGTCTTAATATAATGGGGCAAATCGTTTATGAACATTATGAATATTAGTGGTCCTAGGACAGAGCCCTGTAGAACTCCTAGTTCTAATTCGAATTAGGATGAGTGTACATTGTTAACTCTAACTGATATTTTCCGCTTAGAGGTATAGTCAACCAACCATCGCAGGAATAGCACCAAAAACCCATGTTATACAGCATACTCTCAATGAAACTAGGTGTTATAGTATCAAAAACTCGCGATAAGTCGAAGAAAATGCCAGCAACAACATATTCTTCATCCACAGTCTGAACAAAATCTAAAGTTGCTGTTTTAGTTGAAAAACCTCGTCTGAAACCATGTTGATTTTCACAAAGTAAATTGAACCTATCTAAAAACTCAATCATTCTATCAAGAACTATTCGTTCAACAGTTTTAGAAAAAACATTTAGAATTGAAATTGGGCGGTAACTTGAAATTTCCTCAACTTCGTTTTTTTTTTGTGAATGAGTATTACTTCATCAAGCTTGAGTATGCCGGAAAGATTCCCGAAGACTTAACATAGAGATTAAAGTAACTATTTGGAAAAAAGGTCAATTGGAAGAAAAAATCAGGAAACTACAACAGCAGTTATGTTCAAACCTGGATGACCACTATTATAATGCACTGTTGACTTTGGCTGATAATGTTTTCAATGGAGTTTTTAATAAGACAAGAGCTCAAAATATAAAGAAACTTAAAGAACTCATTTACCAACAAGTACCACCTTTAACAATAACAATGATGTGATAATTATCTAGTAAACTACACGAATACAACTATACCAGAGGAAGTCAAAATAATACTGAGCCTAGGTCCAACATTTAGTCTAGCACCCAAAAATATACCTATCAACACCATCATTAAAGATGTAGAAAGTTGCATCAGTGTCCAACCAATCGCAGAAGAAGTAAAGTACATGTACAGATCAAAAATTGTAAACGTCGTTAGCAACTTAAAAGAAACTGTTTGCAGAAAGTCCATAAAAATGTTCTTAACTCAAGACCGATAGTTTGTTGTGTGAAATCTTACAACATTGACAAATATTTACATAATATCTTGAATTCTGCCTTATCCACTTCCGCTTTCAGTTTAAAGGATTCTTTTTCATTGATTACAGTTTTATCTGATATAATCGTTCCACCGGGTTACATACTTATTTCGTTAGATGTCGTTTCGCTGTTCACAAATATCCCTAGGGAGCTTGTAGTTAATGTCATTAAAAAAATTTAGAAAGCACTGACGTGAGGTCAGATTGCTTTGGCGCTCTTGTTGATCTACTTGCGAGTAAATATTCAAACCATAACAAATCTATAAGCACTCTGATCACGTGAACAATAGTCTTTTCCCGTACTATGGGAAAATTTGATGCAAATATGAACGCATAATAAATGAACAAACCTATATCTCAAATTAAAAATCACTACTCATAATTTTCCCCAAGTTTTGTTCGAAGCTATAATTCCATTTTCCTAAAAACTTATGTCAGTGCTCTTCTGAATTTTGACAACGTATATTATTTCAGCCACCGAGATTTAATTCTATCTCTATGATTTTCCGTTATGAAAAATTTTGATTAATATTACGCCAACTGACACTGATTAATGAGCTCGGCATTTGTCAATCGAATATCGATCTGTGATGGCCATCGTTCAAAGATGTCTTTAGATGGAAAAGAGCTACGACAATGAAATTTGAGAATAAGTAGGATATCAATTACCTCAATATATTCACAATATATTGAAATCCGAAAAATATCTAATGAGATAGTAAGGATTATAAAAATTTTTTTTTGGGAATTTTTTAAAAATTTTCTAGCGTGACGATTTCTGCGAAATTTTGCGAACTGTTTTGTTGCAGCTTCCCTCATCAATATTTCAAGTATCAATATTCTAGTCGTTATTGAGGAAACAAAATTTCAGATGCTCATAACTGCTGAACCATCCGACGGATTTGGCCCAATAACGAACTTGACCGAGATATTTGGACAATTAACCTATTCTGAAAATATGAAAACTCTAGCTGATTCCTTTTGGATGCTAGAGAGGATACGGCCGGCCGGACAGACTCAACTTTCGTCATGGATTCTTCATCGGGCAGTCGAACCCAATCGATTGAGACCATTTTCGGCTCGATTCCAAAATTACAGACATTCAGGCAAAATGATAGGCACTGTGTTCGGGTGAACAAGAGCGCCAAAAAGGGGAATTTTAGTAGCTGCCATAACACTTAAATAGAGAAAAATTCTTGTAATAGCCGATCTATGTTTTGAGGGTGGATAAGTTTTATAGACAACTCTATGGCACAGCCATGGGTGCTCCAACGAGTCCAACTTTTGCCAACTTAATAATGAACGAAATTTTATGTTATGGAAAAGCTCGAATTTTGTGTACCACTCATTAAATACTATGTAGATGATACATTACTGCTAGTACCATATGATAAGGTACAATCTATATTAGATACTTTCAACTCTTATCATTACAGGATACAATTCATGGTTGAAGTAGAAAAAGATAACAGCTTGCCCTTTTTAGATTTACTATTATAATAATTAGAGACAACTCTCGAATTATAACAGATTGGTACACAAAACCAATAAGCACCAATAGATACACAAATTTTTATAGCAACCACAGCATACAACAGGGAATTAATATAATGAGCAACTTGATAAAAATATCCTTGAAACCAAGCAACAAAAAATTCCATGCAAAGAACATGAATAAAGTCAGAGAAATTCTGAAACAAAATGACTATCCTTCATATTTGATAAAAAGAGTAGTAACAAAACACACCTCCAATGTTATTGACCAGGTAGTTAGTACACCTCCCAACACATCGGTTATCTCCTACTTTAAGTTTCCATTCCTTCCCGGCCTTTCACACAGAATAAGTGATATAGTCAAGAAATTAGATGTTAAGTGTGCATTTTACAACTTACTCACTACAAAAAAGATGTTCACTAATTTAAAATCTAGAACACCCAATGATTTAGAGTCTGGATAATAATATTAATAATAATAATAATGAGTTCATTACGTGAATAAACTATTTACATCACTGAGGAATATGTGTACCTGTGCGTGACAATCGAGAGATGAATTATGCCATGAATTTGCTAACATAGAGAACTAGCCGTAAGATCATTGATGGAATCGACTAATATGGGTGTCCTCTCACCTATATGTAGCTCTCTTTTAGCTGTGGTTGAAACGAAGATATACATATTGCACATAGGGCCCGCAACGATAAACACTTCACTAAGATGGAGAGCGTAACCATTTCTAGGCTAAAATATATTCTTAGGAGCAGAAAATTTTTCGTGTTATTGGTTTCTACAATTATTGTGACATAAAATAAAATATTCTCGTGATAAATATCTCGATAACGTTGAGGAGAAACTTTTGCTGAGTGATAAAATTTCCATTGTATGTATCTTCCAACCTTTTAGAGATACAATAAAAGACATTCAAGCCTTTTTTCAGAGGACTAGTTCCTCAGAGTGAAAAAGTAATTTTCATTATTTTCTTACCATAGACAAATATCAGAAAAATTACTCAAAAATTTTGAATTTCCATATTTTTTTTTAAACAATTACCATTTTCTGAAATCAATCATAGCTCAATATTGAATAAGTGATTGAAATATCTAAAACATTGAATGAACATTAATTGCAGGATTCCATGGGGTATATATGCCCATTATGATGTTCGCTATTGGATTGAATTGTATATATCATTTGATATAGTGATGATAAACATAGGATTGAGGAACGATGATTGAGGAATGAAGTCAAACAGAAATCCAAACTAAAAATATTTAAAAATTTATTAACAATGGAACACTACACTGCGTTTAAGTGTTACCTTAAATTATTATAATGTGTTTAAAAAAAAACGAACTGCTGATGATAATTTTAAGAATGATTTAACAATACAAATTTTACACTTAAATTACTGTCGATATGCAGGACTGTGTGCAGAATGCTGATAGGATATTCTAGTACATTCACTCACTAATCATCTATGTGGTTAAATATCGAGAAAATTTTTCAGCAAACTGAAAATTTTTCCACAAAGAAAAAACTCAATATAAAAAAATCAAGAAGAACAACCTTTCCTTCGTTAAAACAAATTTCAAAGCCTATAAATAATTAACAATTTTTAATACATCTTGAGCGTGCAGAAAATAAAATCGTACTTTCACAAAAAATTAATAATCATTTTCATCTACAAAATTATTGGATTGCTGAATTTTTCGTCTATGAGATTTTACAAACACAAAGAGCAGTCATAGCGTTATGAATATCCTGTATATAAATATGTTTAAATCAGAATATAGATTTTATTATCACTATATTGGTAGTTTATTGGCACTCCACATAAATATTCTGTAAAATTATTCCAGTTCTGTTTGTGAAAAATTGGTTTGTTTATTGTAAAGTCTATTTATTTATTGCGGTACACATAATATGAAGAAGACTGTATATATATATATTGCTTCAGCTTAAAAAAAAAACAATTTTTAAAGATTTTCAGAAATTTAAAACATATTTGAAGCAATTTATTATACATTATTCTTCGTAGTTGGTTCAGAATTAACGAAATGTATGTTGATATTATTGTTTATGGAAGTGAGTGACCCTGAGCTACCGTTTTCTCATGAAGTGAAAGAATTCTAGTGTTCTAGATCTAATCTGACAATAAAATGATATGAAACTGGTTTTTTGAACAAATAGTATATTAACCAATTAGGCTATTGGCTTGTACCAATATCCTAAAGTTTGGACAAAAAAAATATTTATCAGCATTGGTAACGTTGCTTACGACTCATGTAACTACATTTGCGCAGAAGAGACCCGTGTTCCTATACAGTATGAGAATTCTTATGATTCAAGAAATCATATGCCTCAAATCAAACAATTGGATCGTTTCTTAACAATTAGATCGTTTTTTCAATCCTTTGATAAGTATTGTATAAAAATCAATCTCATCACTTCATTGCCAGATATCTCATAATGGTGTTGTATTGTAAAAAAAAATCTATTGCTAGCTAACATTGGTGAATTTCAATTCAGCCAGTATAACATTTGTGAACTTGTGAACATGAATTACCAAACTTCGAATCAAACCATTAACAAATTGGCCGATAAATATATAACGACGGAGACACTCCATCCAAAAAGCAATCTTTTTCGGAACGTCAAAATTAAAACAAATCATCACAGATATAAATGTGACTTCGACACGAATGAAATTGATCCAAAAACGAAATAAAAATCCAAGCACACATGAAAGTAACTTTTCATCACAGACTATCACAGATTTCCTCTGCAATTCTCTACATATAATTTATTAGTTACAGTAATTGATAACGTAATCGATCTAAATATATAGTACTTGCCTAACGAATATATCGCATTTTCCTCGAAAACCATCTGTTTCTCGATGTAATTCTTCAGTCCATTCCTCTCAAATCACAAAACAACTTCTTTAGAGAAAATTATGCAGATAACTCCAAGTTTGATGATGTTTTATGGGATGAATTAAAAAGAAAATTTTGAATCAGACGGATTCCATAATGCATTGAGAAAGGTAAGAAAATAATACAATGAGGCAATAGGTAGCAGCATTTTCAATTCATTTATAGAAATTTTTGTCAGATTGGATATAGTTAGTTTTCATTATAAATAGGATTATTTCTGGAAATTTCTGGTTTATTCCTACACGAATAAGAGTAAACTGTGATATTACCTCCCATTCAATTCTAACTGCATACCGTGGTTACCAATGGGATTGTATGTGTATATGTAAATCTATATATCTAATATAAAGTCAACAAACTAGAGATGGATATAAATGACCTTTGATGGACGTATCCACTCAATATTCACATTTGTGCGATTGCATTAATTACATTTAACACTAAATGAAATAAAATAGTGAGCACATATTAGAAATCGATGGTAAGGAATATCAGTATTAAGAAATTATATCAAAATCATTAAAGTTCACAAAGTAAAATGGTATTCTCAGAATTGCCTCAAAATCATGTCAAACAAGACGTATCAGTGTAAAAACAAGCAGAAATGTATGGGGCGTATTAAAAACTCGATCTAAAACGAAACAAGATACCTACCGCACAACAAAATTATCTACATTGACCTTATTAACTAACTTTAAATACACTGAACTTGAATTTTCCATATGAGCGCGAGTATTCAATAATCTTTTATATTCTTGATAAAAATTATTTCTTTAAATGTTCGCTTAATCAATTTTTTTAATTTTCACAATATTGAAAGCAAAAGAGTGATCATTGATTTGTCCATTCTGTGATAATGATGTTGCTTCACTACGATTTTTGCACTCACTCATTTCGCTTGAACCTCGATCCTATGTATTATTTTTGTTTAGCCTATGTAAATGGCCCCAATATCTGAACAATCTATTTTATATATCAAATTAGAATGTCTCATCAATATATTGACATCCTTGAGTCAACTGAACAATTCATCCAGTTTCATTTCAATTAAATCAATTAAAATATTGAATACACCAAACATATGTACCAGGTAGTTTTTATATATAAAGCTTTTAGCCCGATGAAGGAGCTGAATGCTCAGAAACGTTGCCGTTGAATAATTGAGAATTGAATGTCCTAATATCTGGGCGATCCATGATATGAAATCAGAACATTATTCAGAAATAAGTACTTTTGCGTTTTTAATTTGTAACTCTACATGTTTCGAGCTGATTCAGCTCATCTTCAGGAGTATAATAAATCACACGAGTGAAGCCGAAGACAATAAATATTCATGAAGAAAACGTTAACATTCTTCTATAGTGAAAGACAAGGACAAAATGAAAAATCGAGCGAAAACGTTCGAAAACAATATGAGCGACAAGATATAAGTAAAAGCAAACTAATGAAAATTTACAAAAGTCGAAAAACTAACTGAAAGCAACAGTTAAATTATGAAGGTCAATTATATGATATAAAACAGTATGAAAAAAGGGATTATTAGCTTTAAAAAGGTCCTAACTAAAAATATGTAAAAAATGTAAAACAAACCGCCTTGAATAAAGTTAAATATATAGTTCCTTCTAATTACTTTAAGGGGGGAGTGGCCTTTAAATACAAAAATATTCCGTTTTAAAAAATGGGCAATGTCTTAGATTGATCGAAGAAATTAGAATAATTATAATCAAAACGAATGAAAATAAATTATCATCTCATACGATTTCTACTAATATACCACTACTGCCATCCCGTTAAAAGAACAAATACGAAAGTAACAGAAGACAAAGTAAACTATCACGAAGGAATTGATGAAAACAATATAACCATCTAGCCGATAGAAGATAAAGATAAAGTAAACTACGACGACCAATTCGAAAAAGCATTCAAACGAGATCAAACAACACAGAATCAACTGTGAAAAATTCAGTGTTAAATTTTTTAGATTTGCAATTGATCAGATCAGGCGACAGGTTTGAATTTGATATTTTCAGAAAGTCCACTTAGACCGATCAGATAATTCCGCAGGATTCTTTCCCATGTTTTAAAACGGGATATTTTTGTGTTTAAAGGCCACTCCCCCCTTTAAGTAATTAGAAGGAACTATTTTTTTAGACCATTTAGCATGACATCCGATGATTTTCATTGAATAATTTCAGAAGATTTCTATGTAAGTTTTTTAATTCATGACATCCTACCTTTTGTTTTTTTCGTTTAACTATATTGAAGGCGGTTTGTTACACATTTTTTACATATATTTTATTTAGGACCTTTTGAAAGCTAATAATCCCATTTTTTGAACAGTTTTATATTGTTGACTTTGTTTTATATTATATAATTGAAATTCATGAGTTAACTGTTGTTTTTAGTGTGTTTTTCGACTTTTGTGAACTTTAATTAGTTTGCTTTTATTTATATCTTGTCGCTCATATTGTTTTCGGACGTTTCGCTTGTTTTTTTACTATGTCCTTGTCTTTCACTGTAGAGAATTTTTACGTTTTCTTCATGAAATTTTTTTGCTTTCAGCTTCACTTGTGTTTCATTATACTCCTGAAGATTAGCTGAATGAGCTCGAAACATGTAGAGTTATGAATTACAATCGCAAAAGTGCTTTTATCCGTATAGTGTTTCATAGTATTTCATATGCCATTGAATAAATTGTATAACAACCGCTCTTTGTGAGAGACATATTCCTCACCATCGATTTAAAATTTTCGGAACGATAATCTTGTATGAGCTATGTAGCTATTATAATAGAATAGGCATGAGCACTGAAGCTAGAAGCTTCTGTGTGATTATATTCAGACATGTTAATTTTTTTTCGTTTCCTACAGATGAAATTTTTTTTTTATTCATTATCTCTTCACGAAAGACTATCGGATTTTAAATTGCCTATAACTGGTATAGTTATTTAATGCTTAAATATTTTATATAATATATATATACATATATTCATACGGCAATACTCCTTTTAGTCATATATATATAATATATATTCCTTCATGATTTTCTTTGGAATTCCAAACGTTCGAAAATTCAGGAACTTTTGTTAATGAAATACATTATCATACTTGGAGAATACGAATAATTATCTCTTAGAAGCTGTTCATTGGAATTCATTTTTTAAATACCGATCACAAAACGCTCCTTGATTTTTCAAAATCATTGCATAACTGAAAACATAAATTGCCCTAAATTACCGTATTTTTTTCGACTATGCGACAAGCGTACTCAATATTTTGCCACCATCGTATTTTATTAAGAAAGCCTACCCCATTTATTGAAAAATATTTATGTACACCTCATTCACGCTCTTTTCTGAAAGGCTATTTCTCCAATAATATCGAGAAATAGACTTGATTAGAAATGTGGAAGCCAATGTTTTGACGAAAAACACAATTTTCCGATCGCAGGGTATCTACATCTTCTTCATCAGGAACGTGAATGAATGAAAATAAAACATCGTGCATGTTATAAACAATTATTAAATTTACTAGAGGCACTCAGATTGATGTTATGTCGGTCATTTCATCCGACGGAGGTCAATGAATACTTCTGTTTTGGTCTGTTTAACCCATTGGGTCGAAAAGAATATTCGAAATCTAGTTCTATCATACTTTCTCGAATATACAATTTGATTGAAGACGATAAAGGCCACCAGTCAGTTGTGATGAAGTGCAGCAAACTGAATGAAAAAAGAGTAATTTAATATCACATAAGAACATTGGTTAACAGCAAATACTAAAATTGAGGTCTCTTAAATCTATGTGTGAGGAGAGGTATTTGGATTTTCAATCTATTTTCGTTAAATGATGACTATGAGAACAATCGTGTAGAATTTCAACTGGATATTCAAAATATTGACAAAGATTGAAGAATTCAAGGTTTTAACAGTTTTATAAATCAACCTGCGAGTCCAATGACCTTATGAGACATTAAAACCCTCGAATTTTTGGCTTGTTTGACAGAATCAGCCTCTAATGCTTGGAGGTCTGAAATAATGGTGTACGCATTCAAAGTATGGCAATGAGAGAGCCCTTTCCTTGGCTTCTCGTTGGATCTCGCAAAACAGTATTAATGTCATATTAATATGCTATATCAGTTTCGAGATATGAATCCGAGAATACCAGGTGAAACAGCAATGTTGAAAATTTTCCCATTCAATTTCATAAAAATTTGTTACTAGTCTATAAAAATTGCATGAATTATTCTGGGAGTTTTTGAGCGAAGAATTCTGTAGATATTTTTTGACGATGTTCAAATGAAATGATGAAATGTGGCAAAGATTCATGAATCTGTTTAATGTAAATATCATAGGAAACAGTCCCCTTGTCCCATTGAAATTATGCATACACCATTAGTTCAGTCTCTACTGGAAGCTTAGTAATGTGACAAATCGAATGACCTTTCAGTTTGTTTCTGCATAATCCTATTTCTGATGTCACCTTCGAACTCGACAAAAAACAAAGATCAACAGACCAAAATCAGAAATATTCGACCAAACATAGTACAAATCCAGGAAAAACTACAGGCTACAAGTCCTATATACAACAGCGTGTATACATATATATCTCTATTAAAAATATGATAAATATATCTCTTAAGTAAAAAACAAAAGTAGGTTAACTTACTGACTAAGGCGTCTCTAGGTGCTGATATACTCTCATGAATGCAAAGTTCTTAGCAGAGTACCTACTTGAAAGGGATTTGCATATCATATGTTTCATAAATATCGATATATCTATTCTATTTTCATATATTATTGCTATATATTTATGGTAAACAATATTTTTTCAGCAAAGGAACATACATTTGAGGATATTGCTCTGTCACATAACAAATCTGATAATGAAAGGTGGTCGGTTGAATGTATATCTACAGTGATTTCAACTTTTACCGAACAAAAAATAGTTAGGGAGCTGGCTGCCATGTAGAATATGTTAGAGTCGTAACGAAAATTACTTAACTTTTTTGTAATAAGGGTTGGTTGCTCATTTCCTTACGCAAATATATTATAATTGATAGGGTCCCATTTGATAATTTATACAGGCTGATCCAATAAGTGAAGTCAACAACAATTTTACAGATTCCTCGCACTTGGAGGTCAGAAAATATCCGAAGTAGGATATTTCTTTTAATTTTGATGTGAAATTCTTCTTGAATGTATTTTTTAATGATTTAAGCCAGCGACTTATATCCTTGTTCGTAGTAGGTATTTGGTTGTCATTGTTTTGGTGATGAAAAGAATAACTCAGCCTTCTGACAAAACTTAGAGTTTTTCAAAGAATATTGAAGCATTAATCTTCAGTAGAATTACTCGAATATTCAACTTCAATTCGTTTTCATAATTGTTATGGTGAATTCAACTTTTTTAAATATGATCAAGACAGCTTGTTGAGAAATACCTCTTTTTTTTTTTAAATAAAGAGTACAAACCACTAATAAAACACTATTCATTGCAGATTCTTAGATTCACAAAAAATGATCTCATTCGATTGTAAGAAGGTATGAATCTCCACAACCGACAGGATGAGCATTCGAACATCACATATTACGAAAGATGGATCAGGCGAATAGCTTGCGCGTTCACCTGACCTCAACCCTCTCGAACTTTTCAATCTGGTAATTTAACAAAGATTTACTGAACGCTACGGAAACAATAGTGAACAAGAATGGGGGCCCAGATTGACATTGTCGATTGTGTATTCAGGTTGGAGGGACGAAGTTTAAAATTGATATCAATACATAGTAATTTATAAGTATTTTGTGCTTTTTATTTGCAATAAAATATCAGGTATTTCCCAAAAAGCCTGTTTGAATTTTATTTTTCCAGACATATTGATCTTAGCGGTGAAATTTAATGAAAAATTACATATGATACAATTACTTTACAGGAAATTCAATCAAATTCACTATAGAAGTACATTTTCAGGTTCAAATCACCATAATAATGAAAGAAAGTAACGAAAGCTTTCATCTTGTTTCAATGATTTTCAGGCCATCCGCCTTGGAAGGCAAATTACAAAAAAAGGCTGATTAAGTAATATGTAATAATTTTGATTGTTTGATAACATGCGGCCTTTTCATATTAAGCCAGAAACTACGGAAACTCCTTGTTGTATTTTTAAATTGAAGAAGCATGTTAGAGTAAATCCAACTAAAATAGAAACTTTCAATTGTCAGGACTCCTTTGGGTGATTTCAATATTATTATGAAGCTCAGTTATTTTTTTTTATTAAAATATCATTCAAGATAATTATGTCATGAAGAAAAGAGTGCAAACACCTTGAAGGAAAATAGATATAATATTCTGAAATCCATTTCACAGAAATCATTGAAAATACACACAAAATATTATAAATGAAAATTATACGAAAAATCCCATAATTGGACCACCCTATATAACAAAATTGACTTTTTCATCATTTAACACAGGTAGGTTAATTACTCCATCGTTTCTTTATCTATTGTGAAAAAGAGATGGCGTATGAAATTCATCATTTCATGAATGTTAAAATTTACCCATCGCCTATTTAAGAAGCTTCAATTAAGTTCACCACTCTAGCTAATGCATTTTATGAGTTCTTAGAATTCTTTAGTTTGGTACACTCAATGGTCTTGGTTATTTTCTTGATAATTTTGAATCGATACTGAAAAAAATATGAACATTTTCGAATTATTTTTCAATTTTTCTCCGAAAAATGAATTTGCAGTAGAGTTATCGATCGCAACTAAATAAAACTTTTTATATCGAAATTTCTTTGACATCTTGGCAGAGTATCCTTAAATAAACAATTAAGTTGCATGAACGTCACAAATCAAATGAACATAACAGAAAAAAAATTATTAGGAGCTCCTACACTATCTAGCTATACAGATACTGGTCCATATACTATGGTTAACTTATCTTAGCTATTATTTGTTTTTGAGCTGAACATCTTCATGGAGTATGGAGTAAGGGAGCTCCTTGCTTTGTTCAGTTTAATTTCATATTTGATGTTGGATAGTATTCGTCACCGAAACGTCAATCTTGAATGAGGTAATTTTTTAGTATTTTTTTTATTTCAGGCTATTGCTGAGGAAATATTTACATTTCTATGAATGAATCTACTATAATTCCTTGAATTTTTGCTTTTATTACTTCTTCCAATCCTTTACCTCCTTGGTTACCTCGCTCTGAAGGTGCCTAGTTGTACATTTGCATTTTCACTTATTTACAAGGGTTCATTAAAAATGAACCTAATGTATCTGTTTGTTATCGAAAACATCTACGATGCTGCAAAATTGCAATACATCGACTGTGTTTTCGATGACTTAACATCATTCCTGTTGTTTATTTTTCGTCTTTTGTTCCTTTTCATTGCTTCGATTTTTAATAATTTCATCACAAGAATAAATCGAATGATAACATAGAAAGCCGAGTTCAGTTTCAAACTTCTTCTTTATTTTTGCATTTGCCATGAAGCTTGAAACCTGAAATTATAGAAAATGATGTCGATTTTATATAAATCAGAGAAAATGCAACTTATACCAAGAAAAATTCTCAAATGGCGGCAACCATTTAGAGCTACGAGTTACTGCCAATCTCTCCAATCAATCTGATTATTTTACTAATCGGTACAATACGCCAATAACAAATTATTCAGTAGATTTTCGTTTGATGTGTATTGTTAAATCATGCCTGATAGAACAATTCAAGTTAGCAACTTCTAACCTTTCACAAATACTCTTTGAAATCTTTAAAGAATTTATTGAAAACGACATACCAAGAAAGTCAATGTTGAGGATTTCTGATATTTTGAGACCGAATCAATTCGTGATCTTAAGGAATTCAACTTAAAACTTCTTCATAGTGATGCTGACAGAGAACACGTCAGAGCAATGAAAATCTTAATGTCTTTCAGGACCAATAATTGTATTCAATAATATCTGCCATAATAATATATCAAATAAACAAATTGACAACCAGCCTCGTAACTAATATTATGAATTTGCGTGTATAAAAAAGAAAAGAACATTTTAAAGAAGAGAATATAATAATCAGTAAGAGATAGCATGCATCGGATGTAAACAAGGGCTGATTTGTTTTCAGCATTTCTCTTGAAATTCTTGAATTGATACAACAGTACCTATTGGCACAGTCGGTCCATTTTTAGTATGTTGATGAGGGTTCTGAGTCATACAAAATATTCAAATACAATTCATAACATTTTTCTTGCTTCGGGCAAGGTAGTCGTCAGTTTCTCACCCAGTTAATACTGTAGAAATTAACCAACAAACAATACGTATATAAAAATTATGAATAATTGGAATGAAGAAAAAAGTCTGCGCAAAATGAGAATTCATTGGTGTGAGGCTGTACATATGCAATCATTCGATATTAAAGTTCAGCTACTCCTTTTGGAATCACCAGATATCGGAATCAACAGTAGATACAAAGATTAAATGATTCAAAAGAAATGTTTTCACAAGAAAATCGATGAATCATCAAAAGTACACGAGATTGGTGTCGAAATATCATTATTTTGCTTACTGTTCATGGTTGATCATGGTATTGCTAATAATCTACGAAATAAAATACACTACTGGAAAAAATCCAAACTTTTGGGTAATTTTCAACAGGTCGTACAAAAAAAAATGTATCTCTCTTGTTTTTTGGACAAGAACTTCCAAAAGTTGAAGGGTCAGTGGTTTTTGAGTAATCTTACAAATATCAGACATAAAAGATTTTCAAGAGTTTTTTATTTTTATATTTGGTCCAAGAACGTGGAGAAAATTTTTTTACTCATCAACTATGAGGAACAAATACCTTGTTTATTCAACTTTGATTATTTTTTTAACAGACTTCCATTTCTGGCCTACATATAGTTCTTCAAATGAAAAAAGAGACAACCAATGATAGCACAGAAAGTTGAAGGTAGGTCTGGAAACCTCGAATAAAACTTCCTATACCTACTGGCATTTTTTCAAGAATGAATGTGCTTCGTTTCGTCAAATAAATTTAAAAAGGCAACAATAAAAGGGCTATTGGTGGATTTTTGAAACATCAAGCCTTGGATTGAAAATACTGGGGAAATCAATAATGTGAAAGTGGGCCTTTCGCAGCACAATATGTACACAGAAAACATCCGATGATACTTAATACATTCAGCAGTTTTTTTGTTTCTTTCCATCGAATTTTTGAAAAATCGAAGGATCACTTTTTCTGCACTGAAAACCTCATATTCTTCAACAAAATGAGAAAATGTTTGTTTTTAAATTTTCCATATATTTACTGAATACAGAGGTTGAATTTGCAAAAAAAATATTTTTTTAAAGATATTGATAAAAAATATTTTAGTACAATTTATTTTTCAAGACAATTCATTCTTTCTTCAAAATTACTGTCTGTAGTAAGAATGGGAAAACCTCAGAAGTTTTTTCAATTTGTTGAAGATTACTAGCTTTTCACATCAAATAACGTGAATTAGTTATTGGATTTTATTAAAATTGTTGTCCTTTTCAAAGTTAAACCACTGTCTCCAGTAGAAATGAAGAAAAAGCTCAGAGAGATAACGAATTTTTCAGAGCAAACAACGAGATCCTTTAAATTCTTCAAAAAATCAAATCAGGCGAAATAAAAGAATTACTGGATGGATTAATTTGGCTCTACGTAAGATTTTCGTGGCCATATTGAACTGTAAGAAGCACACTCTATATCGAAGGTTTCATAAATATTTTCAATCCAGAGCTCAATATCAACAATTGCCATTTTTGTTGCATTCTTAAATTCACGCGACGACAGGAAAAAACTTTTTTTTTCAGAAACGCAATAGCCAGATGTTTAAGGATGTTTATTCAAGTTTCTCAAACTTATATTCAACTTGAGATATGGGGATTCAGCTCAAAAATAATTCAAAACATAAATATCAAATAGGAGGGTGATTTATAACTATAGCGTATCAAACGTTCATGGAAAACCGATCGAAATTTTCAGCTGAAAATTTGCATGTTGTGGTTGGAGTGAATCTTTCTCCCACAAATATGTCCGATCTATAAGACTTCCGGTTAGACCACAAACTACTATCAAAAAAGCAAGGACTGAAAATAAAAACTCGAAGGAGTTGGTAAATGTGGTACCTCAGGGTTCAAACCTTTGCCCAACCATTTTTGTTGTTATTAAAATATTAATTATATGCCAACTTTATGCGGTAACCTCATTTAAAGCTGCAGAAACCGTGGCCGATACAATAAATAATCTGGAGAAATCGACCTCCAACTGTATCAATAAGGCAAAGGGTTTCTTTTCTTCCAATACTCTACTGCTAAAATTGCGAAAACACCAAGTTCAGATCTGAGAAGATTCAACAAAAATAAAAAGAAGGGGTTGATTTCCTATAATAACTTCAATTGTTATTTGTAAAAACATTGGTCTAATTGCCTAAGTCAACAATTCTTTTAGACTCCTCCCACCAAGGTGAATCCGATAACACCTAATTTATGATCCGCGATTATTTTTAATTTTCGAATTATTATTTCATGTATCAATGATTGCTGCCTGCGAGGTTTCAAAAATTCATATCTTTTTTTCATAGTCTTTGCGTTTTTTTTTTGTGATATGATAGCTTGAACGTTGGTTGAATACAAAAAAAATTGCCAGAGCCCGAAATCACTTAAAGTTACTCAAAATAGACTTTATGTTGATACTTTAGTTGTAAGTAGGATATACTCAAACACTCAACTTCAACTTAAAATAAAATAGGAGTTTCAATAGCTCCTGGCTGCATGCTTCAGCATGCTTAAATTACCAAAATCACAACAAAATAGAACTTGATCTGCCCATTTTTTGCTGTAATTGACCTACGAACGAACGAATCATGATTCGATTATTTTATGAAATCTGAATTGAATCGAAATACCTGTGAAATATGTTAACTGTAGCATGTGTAGATGGAAAATAATTTAGGTTTCAATACTCTCAATTGTGAGCAAGAATAGAAAATGAAATGACAAGTTGTGAAGTTGCCCGATTTTTATAACAAATAATCCGCAATTTTCAAACTGAAATTGAGAAAATAAACAAAACTATGGACTGCAAAGTGAAAATTCAGAGTTTGGAAAAATTCGAGTTGTCCAATATCTGCATCACTTTCCATATTCTGTACTGTCTTAAGAAACTACGTATTAATAGAATAAAAACAATTCAAAATATGGAATTTTTGGAAAAATATAAAAGAATGTGTGTCTCCTTCTTCACCATTTTTAGCGCAGTTGTTCTAGATCTTATATGAAATCTATGATGTCTAAAACCGTTGAGCTTTAAAATACTAAGAGGACCTTTCGAAATAAAAGAGTTTCAACTTATTTTAGGTATGAACAGCATTGTGTCAAACTTCAACATGCATATATTCAGCTCAAAATCATCATCAATTTTTTATGAGCGTCTAGTAGGCCATCGTCTTGTAATACCCTGGATATAAAGCATGACTATAACAAGTGATTATATAGATCTTTCAAGAAGTTTCGTTTGTTAATAATTTTCATAGTATATTACATAAGAAATAATTATGACTCATAAAAAAAAATGTTATGATCACATAAATTTATTCATTAACTCATCAACTATAGTTTGATTTCTTTCTTTCAATAGTATTTTTTTTTAATGTTATTTATACTTCTTCTAGCATTTTTAACTTGTGTTGAATTACCTATCATATCATTTGGTTAGCAACATTTATTTGTATTCTTTGCTATTTTTTCTAAAATATCACCTGATTATTGCAATAAATAATTGAATGAAAAAATAAAAAACTCTGAGCATATTGAATTATTATTTCAAAAAAAGGGGTTTCATATCTCCTATAAAGCCCTCCTGGCTGAAGCTCTGATGTGTCGGTTCGCTTCTTCGGGAGGGATAACTACAGATTCCAGAATCAGAATTTTGTTTTTAATTAGATTCACCGTTTCAAACATAGCAACATCTCAGTATATTTCTGCTAGAAATTTGGAAATTCACCGAAAGTAAGTTACTTCCATTATGTCCACAGTTTTCGAATTTGCGAATTTTTGCTTGTATGAAAGCACAGCTAAGAAGAAAAATGGAATGGAAGAATTCCAAAAATTTCTTCAATTTCTGCTTTGAAGATTTTTAGTTGTCAAAATTGAATTTTCTTAAGTATCCACTGAAAACATAGCTGTTCATATTATTCTTATTATATATAACTTTTTTCATTATTATTTATTTATATTAATATTTCAGATGAAATGTTTTCCTGGATTATTGATAAAGATCGAAGTTTTCATAAATTAGATGAAATTTATTCCCAGGATTTAAAGAAACTTGAAAGAAAAACATTTTCGTGATATTTATTGTTCAACTTTTGTTTATACTATACTTGTATCAAAAGATCGGAGAGTTTGTAATAGAATGAATGTTCATAAATATTGAAAGAAACAAGTTTTTTGTCCAATTTTGACTGTATTGATCTTGAGACAGCCAAAAAATACATTCATACAATCACGTAAAAACCTACGAATGCAATCATTCACAAATCTAATTTCGAAAATATATAAATAATCAACATCCAAAACTATTTTACTGAATTGAATTTCAAAACAACATTTTCAAGACACTCCAACCTACTAGAAATATCACTCTGAAATAAAAACTGAACTCCGCCAAATTTTCAGGTATTTATAAAATCAGTTGTGAATATTGCAATGCTGCATATGTTTGTCGAACTGGCAAAAACTTTGAGACTACATTGAAACACCCGAAAACTAATAAACAGTCTGGAGTTTATAATGATATTAATATTGGAAAACCTGATATGGATGATGCCAATTCTAAAAATCCTTTACAGATTCGAGAAAAGCCTGAAAAAACGAAGTAATAAATCTATACAAGTACCTCAATAATTCAACTCTAAAAACCCAAATAGATAAGCCATTCACCTTTATTAAACAGAAAAATATTTCAATCTGTAGGCCTATCTAGCACCTGACTATGGTTTGATATATGAAACCGGTCATGTCATAAGCCCAAAAAAGTGAAAATTACACAAAATACTTGTTTCTTTTTATATCTATTATCATTAACATATATTGAAATGAATTTTATTTCTATAATTCAAAAATTTTTTGAGGAAAAAGAATATCAATATTTCAATTGTGATCGAGTAGGTATATACTTACAGTGTAGAAAACACTGATGGAGTGAAACTCATAGAAAAATTATTTATCCATATTATGAAAACTGTAAGAACGAAAATTTTGAACTTAGATGAGGTATATTCAAACATAAATTAAAATGTACAGGATGAATTGCGAAAACCTGTCATACTCGGTGTTTCATTTTTGATGGGACAACCTGTATATAAAAACATATTTTCAATCTCCTCAATGAAATGATTTCAGCAAACTATATTATATCTTATATTATAAATCATACATGGTCCAAATATTGCCGATATTTTGCTTTTATTATAAAATAAACGAACGAACTAGGTTTAATTTAATTTCGACTTTTTTCGAAATACTTCTGACCATAGGTTTTGATTTTTGATAATTCAGCTTATATTAAGAATACTAATATATTCAGGTTCAATTATTTCGGAATTTTGCTCTGTATAATTTATAAAAGATAATTATATAGTTTGTTGTAATCGGGTCGTTAACGGAATTTCTGAAATATATAAATGTAAATGAAGTCCTATTTGAAAAACTGGATATAATATAGGTAATTCAAAATTTATTCCATTATTGGCTTATAAGTCATATAAAATTTTCTCCATTTTTTGTATGCAATAATACGGCATCAAAAAATATTTTACTTTAATAAATTAATTTTAAATTCAGGACTTTTCATTTTTGGGTTCCATTTTATCTGAATCGATTAGTTTCGGACCAATCATGTCAATAATTTTGATGGTAAATAATGGTGGAGAGCTCCATGAATTCCCATGATTTTTGTTCATTTCACCGCTATATATTCCATATTTTGCTTTCATATTCTTATCAATATTCAATTTTTACTTTTTCTATACAAAAATTCTTCTGAAGATAATTGGTTAATATTGTACATTCTTTCCTAGTAAATAGAAAATATTGCCAAAACGGTACCTCAATTTAATGACATGTTTTTAAATCTCATGTACCTACTTCTATGATTCTATATCGAATAAGTGATGTGAAAAATTTTAGTGGAATACCTATCCTCAAGTCAATAATATTTTCAAGTAAATAATCATCAATGGAAATGAGTTGTATATTAAACTTAACTGATATTTCAACATAATCTGGTGATTTCAAAAGGAAGACGTGAATTAAATTGATGTAACTTAACTTCATCAATGAATAATCAATAAGTCAGGACTGTATGATTTTAAATATTGGAGTCGAAATATACTCAAAGAGCTACAGGGTGTTTTTTTCCAAATATATTACAAATAAGGAGAGCCTTACGTGGGCAAATGAAGACAATCTCTCGTATCTGGTAAGGTTGAATCAGAAAATGTCCCAGTTCCCATAATCTGTACTATTTTTTTCATTTTCAATATTGCCATTTGAAACAATATTTCAAAAATATTGACCTAAATGAAAATCAACATATGAATGGCTGATATTACCAGTGATATGAAAACAACTTTCTTCAAATAGAGATATTAACGCATTTTTTCCTTGGCAGTGTTGCTAAAAAATTTTCAGATCATGAATTTATTTCTTTGAGAATTAATGATTAGAAGAACGGAACAGAAAATGTCCAATTTTCATTTGAGAATCTGAATATTCAATCAAGCTCTGAGTAACTCATAATTTTGAGGTGAGTACTCCAAATAATGGAAGATCTATCTATCGACAGAAAATGCAATAAGCATTTAAGATGAATATTCACGACAAAAAATCGATAGGTTGATCAGACAATTTGTCAAAATGAGTTCAACAGATTGAAGAAAATCACCTAGGAGAAGTCAAAATTCATCTGTAAAATTTGTGCTTTATTCTGGTTGTAACCTAAATGAACACAGAAATAAAATGCATAGCTGATAATTTGGATAAATTGTTGAATTTTAGTTTCAACTAAATAATTGTCCTCGACGCCAGTTTTGGTATAAAAATCGGATTTAGAATTGACTATTTTATAGTTCTCTCGTGAATGAATATCTCTCTGAATGTTCATTATAACAGAAAAAAGACGATATCGATTTATGACTGACAATTAGATTGTTACTTCGATAAATGAAGATATTCAATTCCACTCGATCAGATTTTTATTGAAATGAAATTTATAAGAAAGAGCTTGAATCGAGCTGAACAAATGAATTGGTGACAGTAATATTATGATAACTTTACAATGACAAAGAAAATTTCATTGTACTAAAAACTGTAATCAACAAAAGTGACGAAATTCTGAGAGTTTCCCACAGAAATTGAACTGCAGAATTAGGAAAAAATGAACTCAGGTGAATAACTCGAAAACTACTGACCATTATAACTATATGAATCATTCAATGAATCACTCACATAATAACATGATTAAAAAACTTAGATTCTTAATCGAACATCAATCATCAACGTCGGCTCTAATTTTGTTTACCATCATGGAAAATCGTGTTCATTCAGTTGAAATGTCGTTCTTATTAATTTTCTGCAACGCAGTAATAACCGAACAATTTCGAGAACTTGCCATATGTTAAATAAAAAATTTCTTAACGTACGACCAATGGCCCTGAGTTGAAACAGTTGCAAAAAATTCATTGGAGTTGCTAGCAACCACATAAAATTGTCATTATGTTCAACCAAAAAAGTATATACCGTTTCAATTGTTTTGTTTTCTCAGAAAATGACGTCAAATACGAGACAAATCGATCTGATTTTCATAGTCTATTTACAATAAAGAAAGAAAATAACACCAAATGAAAGATCAGAATAATTTTTTTTGCAAACTCCTAAACTTACTCGGAGTGATCAATCGTACTTGAGGACATTTAGCAGTAAACAAATCGCCAATTCTCAAATCTCTTCGATTACATCATTTCCGTGACAAAAATTAATGAAAACCTCATCTCGTTTGGAAGACCAAAATGACGATTCCCATTGAATCGTCACTCACGTATGCCACCATTCTAAAGTTAGAATAATTTGATAATTAAGTAATTATTGAACAAGTTGATCACTCTTATACATGAAAATAAAATAATATCCAGCAAGCTGCAACATTTCACATAGCTCAAGTTTTACGAGTCTGTCGAGATTTCACTATATTAGGAAAATGCAGTTATTTTCATGAAACCAAGTCAAATTGGCGTGAACATGTAATGTAATGATCAACACTGTTTTCTAAACGCCCGGCAAAATTGGTCTGCCAATAATTGTAACTTTTATGTTAAGCTAGTTCCCTACTCTGAATATGTCAATTTGGTGACGTTGTGTCTAGTGACATCCATTCATTTTTTTGTAGTGTTTGGTATTACCGTTTGACAAAATAGTACCGCATACCAACAAAATTCTTGGATAGATGTCGAATTTATGTTATCTTGTTTGACAACAACCAGCTGTCGGACAAAGGTGTCAGAAAAAAAAATGAAAAGGAAATATATATTGGAAAAAAATAAATGTTCGATATTAAAATTCGGTTTTATTTTACTTCTCGGACTAATATAATTTTTTTTATTACTTATGGATAATATAAAAAAAAGTAGGATGAACAAACAATCTCCAACACATCACTCTCGATGTGAAATTTCCCGCTGAATACGAATCTTATTTCAGAAAAAAATGGAAAATCATGGGAACCTAGAAAATGAAAAAGAAAAACTTCGGAATTCTTGAAATATCGACATGTGAAAAATGAGAAATATCGCTCAAATTCTCACGAAAAATTAATATAATCATGTATACTTTGAAATGAAAGAAAAAATGCTGAGTGCAATAATTTTCCTGCAATTTTTCTGCCAATTCTTGAGAATTTCTATCAATGACAGTCCAACCACAATCTTCTATTTATAATGCAGTTGGTGGCCGTAAATGAGCACCAAATGCTGATTACATAAATAGTCAGTTTGTTTGGTACGCAGTGAACTGGAAATCTTCCCAATTTTTGTTTTTTGATAATACCTGGTGAGCATTTTAGGTGTTGAATGATTGTTTGGGCTATTACCATCATCTATTGTGGATGTAATGTTTTCCGACGTTTCGAAACTTCTGGCAGATCTATAGATGGAGCACTTATGGAATCAGGTGTTATTTTCATAAATGCTGCTTCTTTGATTTTTCCTCTTGCAAGTTTTTCATCTTTGGATATTATTGATGCTTCTTTCCCACTTTATAAGATGATTCTCATCTATAGCATGTTGGACCAACCTGGATTTGTCGCTGTCTAGTACTCGTAGAAGCTTCTGATGTTCTTTTATTCGTACATTCAGAGGGCGTTTAGTTTCTCCGATGTAAGATCTTCCGCACTTGCAAGGTAATTCATATATGCAGTTCTTTGTCCTTTGTGTCTCATTATTGGGCTTAACTTTTGTAAGTTTAGCTCTCATAGTGTCTTGAGTTTTGAATGCAGTCGTTATGTTGTATTTATTTTACATAAGGAATTACGGTTTTAATGGTCTGATTTATATCTGTTGGTTCAGGTTGACTTTCTGTTCGTCTTTTTTCTAATATCTTTTTGGGGTAGCCATTGCTTCTAAGAGTTTTCGAGATGTTATTTATTTCTTCATTTGGGTCTTCTTCAGTGCAACAAATATTTATTGCTCTATCAAATAAACATTTTGCTACTCCCAATTTAGTGTTTAGTTGGTGGTTTGAATCAAAATGTAGATATTGTCCTGTGTTCGTTGGCTTTTTATACACAGTGGTTCTTGGGATTCCATTTTGTTTATGTACGAGTACATCTAAGAATGGAAGTTGTCTGTCTTTCTCGATTTCCATTGTGAATTTAATTGATTTCTCTTGATTGTTTAGATATTTAAGGAATCCATCTATAGTGAAGAAGACCAAAATGAAGAAATGAATAAAATCTCGAAAACTCTTAGAAGCAATGGCTACCCCAAAAAGATATTAGAAAAAGCTAAACGAACAAGAGAAAGTCAACCTGAACCAACAGATATAAATCAGACCATTAAAACCGTAATTCCTTATGTAAAAGGTTTGTCGGAGAAAATGAGAAGAATTGGAAGTAGATACAACATAACGACTGCATTCAAAACCCAAGACACTATCAGAGATAAACTTACAAAAGTTAAGCTTAATAATGAGACACAAAGGACAAAGAACTGCATATAAGAATTACCTTGCGAGTGCGGAAGATCTTACATCGAAGAAACGCCCTCTGAATGAACGAATAAAAGAACATCAGAAGCTTCTACGAGTACTAGACAGCGACATATCCAGGATGATCCAACATGCTGTAGATGAGAATCATCGTATAAAGAGGATGCAGCATCAATAATATTCAAAGAAGAAAACTTGCAAGAAGAAAAATCAAAGAAGCAGCATTTATGAAAATAACACCTGATTCCATAAGTGCTCCATCTATAGATCAGCCAGAAGTTTGGACGCCGAAAGTTCGATCCAACTTAAAAAGATCATCATATCACAGATTAGTATATAACATCGTTCATTTTCTTTCATGACTTCTGTCAATATTGACTTTTTGAAAATTGATAATTTTCAAAAGGTTTTTTTACTTTTCTTCCTTGATAAAGATAGAAGATGTCTATCGAAACGTCGGAAAACATTACATCCACAATAGATGATGGTAATAGCCCAAACAATCATTCAACACGAGCTCCATCATCCTCAATATCTCGTCATCAAGCATTTTAGGTATTGCACTTTTTTCTGGATCATTTCAAATTTTCTTTTATTTTCAACGTCTTCGGTTTATAACGAATAAATTTTACATATATATTCTTCGATAGCATTGAATTTATTTGACTCAATTGTTACTAGACTGTATGATAGATTTATGATTATATTAAATGCCATTTGAGATTTGAACACTGAACATTTGAAATTGTCGATTTTTGTCTTTATCAAAAAAGGATAGATTGTAGTCATTTCCCGTGAATATATGGCATACAACGAGAGCGGTACATTATGCGTCTCTCATTTTTTCGTGTATTTCATTCATAGCCAAATACATTGACTTTATGCTTGTACTCATGTCAATTGCTATTTGAACTTGGGCCTTTAAAAATTTCATGTTTGCCAACAATAACCGGTATATCATAGTCAGAGCAATGTACTCGGACTTTGAAATCTTTAAAATCATGTTGGTATTACTAATTCAAAATGTCTCGAAATTCTGTAACTATTGGCAAAGCCGATAGTCACGTTGAAGCGTACTTCAAAACTAGTTGAAGCTGAGGATCTGTTTCCTTGAAACAAATTCGAACTCTAAGTAGAGAAAGTTCATTTTGAAATTGATAAAAATCTGGTACTGGATAATTTCATGCCAACTGCCGAGGACTGAAAGAATTATTATATTTAGTTATATTTTAGAGAAATGAGTTTCAAAAAGAAAATAAAAAGAAGCTATATATTTGAAGGGAGCGTCTACTGGTTGGCCGCGATTTTTTCTGAGAAAAATTTTTTCAATATTAAGCTTTCTTTCAATATATACTAATCGAAATGGTACAAGCAAATTATACGGACAATGTAACATTGAAAATCTTAACACTACATTTTTAAAGTGCATCATTTAGATTATTATATAAATTATTGATAAGCTTCGCAAGAATTAAGGGAAAATTCCTGAAAATTTTTGTAAACTCCTGTTTGCGTTCTTGCATTTCAAAGTATGTAATCTTGGGAGACTCGTCCAACTTAAGCTATGTGCAAAGTTGAAGATGTTGGTATTTATTTGTTGACGTATTTGGGCCGCGGAATAATGGTGTGAATTACACAATTTATAGTAAACAATTGAAGATCGACGTAAAGAATTTTCATGATATATGTTTCAAATTGTGTCATAATTTTCACCTGATTTTTGAGAAGGAGGTATGTGATTACCATAAATAACCATGTTATTGAAAATTTGTAAGGTTTCAAAATAATGAATTTTTCAGGGTACCTTATTTGTTCTTCATGAATTTACTTATATCTTTCTAACCAATTGAATACCTTCAAATCTTGAATGGTTTAACATCTAAATCGCCTAAAGAAGCCAAGAATTTGGCGAAATAATTGTTGTAAACTGTACTGTTACATTATTGTTGAAACACAATAAATGTGGAAATTTTATTAAATAAGTTTTTATTTAATCACATTCAAATTAAAAGAAATATCTTCAACTACAAAATGCGCCGAATTCAAGAGATAATCCATTTCTGGTTAAAAAAATAGGTAGTTTTACTTGAAATTCCAAGGCTAATATGAAACCGGTAAAACCGGAAGTGAAATTTCAATAAAAAAATTCATCATGATCTCATTCATCCAAAATCTCGCGATTTGCCAAATTCCTATAAGAAAATAAAAATTTTTAGGCATGACTTATTATGCTAGCCCTGCATTCTTTTCATCATACTGCTAAGAATATTTTCCCCCATTTCATCTCATTGCGTAAGGACCCAGAAAATATGAAATATTGAACGATATTGTTTCACTTTGCATACAGCATCAATAAATTATAGAAATATCTTTAAGTTATTGGTGTTCAGTTAAGTCTTCCATCGAGTATGATTGGAGAAGTAAAGACCATTGAAAATTAACTTTGAGTCATCAAATGATCTCAATTATTTTAGACATACATATCTAATCCAAAAGACATTCTAACAATGAAGTAACAATTTATTGCAAAATATAGAACAATTATTTTATATAGATTATAACAGAAAAATATTTATTCTTTACTGTGTAGAGGTATTATATTATAAAATTTCGAAAGAAATTACATACCAATATTGGAGCTAAAAGGAACAACACACTAACAAAAACATAATCTTGGATTTGAATAAATAGTATTAAATCGAAAACGTCACCCCAAATTTTTAAGTATGGATCTTTCATGGATATCACAAAAGTTTACAGAATTTTTTAAACATATGAACTCTTTATTTATTCAGGATAAACACTTATAATTTTCTTCAAATAATACCGGAGCAGATAAGAGTTCATTTTGCTAAAACACTGAGATAATTTTCATCAAGGATGTTTTTTCTTCAGAATGCGCTCTCTTAATAAACATATTCGATAACTTCTATTCAATCGTTGCTGGATGAACTTTCATTTAAATGTTTGGATTTCAATATTGCATGTATTGAGTTCTGGGACATATGATTCACCTTGTGCTACAAAGAGCTCAATTTAAAGTGGCAGATACAGCGGAAAGACTATCATTCATGCACCTGCAAAAAAAATCATTTGAAAACGTAATGAAACATCTACGTAACTAATGTGGGCTTTCCTCTTCATTTTCTAGAGGACTTGGAGAAAGGAACTTACGCACATATTTCGGATAATGAGTTTTTTCATGCGCTTTCAATATAGTAGACCTCGAAAATGTCTTTCCACATAACGAACACCTAAAAGGTCTTTCGCCTGTGTGTACTCTACAATGGTCCTTCATGTGATGCCGTAACTTGAAAGCTTTACCACAAAATTCACACTTGAACGGTCTATCTCCAGTATGTACAGGAAGATGGCTGATCAACGAGCTCACATCAGGAAACGATTTACCACAAAATTTACACAACACCACACCTGAATTACTTCCACTGCTGACTGCAGCCATGGCCGCCGAGTCACCCGGATCTAAATCCATTTGAGTTGGAAGTTGATCAGACGGATCGGATGGTTCGTGCGCCATCATTGGTACGCGGCCTGCATACGGGGAGTCTATGTAGGAGAACCTGCTTCAGGTGGCATACCGAGGGATGGATGTTGCTGGTGCATTTCCCTATACTTCAAGGTTTCTAAACTGTGTGATAGTATGTGTCTGGTCAGTTTGCTTTGATGAGGAAAAGATTGGCCGCAGTACATACACGAATAAAGCCTGGGTGATCCCTCTTTTTAGCGCACAATTCCGGATCCTGCAACCAAACAAAAGATCAACTTCTTGCTTCAAGCCTTTTGAAGGCTTCTATTTTGAGGTTGAGTGCACGCAAGAAGTTGACGCTCATTTGTTTGGCTGAAGAACCGTTTCTTGTGCGCATGTTTGTTTCCCATTTTGGTGACAAGTAAAGATGAGACTTGCACACACAAGCTAGAGAGTGTTTTTATTCTAGCCAAATTGAATGTCAACTTCTTACATGCGCTCAAGTGATATCAAATTTATTATGTGGGAAATTTTAGTAGTCTTGAAATGTTCAATTTTATTTGTGGTAAATATTTAATGTTAATCAGAAATAATTTAATATCATAGATAATTATAAAAGATTAAAATTATTTCTTTATAATAATTTAAACGTCTGAATAAAGAAAAAAATTAAACATATAACACACAATTTCCAACACATATTTTCTTCAGTTTGTTTAAGGGAAGTGATGATATTTTTTTTTCAGAATTCTTTGAACAATTGTAGTCCTACGTCGCTCGATCTTCTTCCACTATAGTGATAACGGATGTTTCAATTCGCTGTGTGTTGTTCGATAGTTGTGAAAATACTCTAAAGCAGACCTCTATTTTCATAAATTTATGACATAAGTCATAATAAATGTCAGTCGATAATTTTTCCTCTGCTATTTTTTAAATGAAATAAGAATTATATCACAACCTTCCCCAACTGTGGATGATGATTTCCCTTTGAATGGGTTCCATAGCAGACTTCAAACATCAGAAGATCTGAAACATCATCACTTGGACCGCAAGACCCGATTCGAAGAATCCTTGAGATTGGCGACAAATTTTGTGTATTAGATTTGAATATAGAGATTATCTTTGTAAACTAGCAAAGGACTATGGTGCTGAGATTATTCTCCTTCAAGAGACACATACGGATACTAAAAAAAATTCTTCGTGAAAGAGGAACCATAAAAGATTATGTATTCATTGATTATCTATGTAAAATTTACGATTTAGCTTGTTATGTTAAAAAAAACCTTGTTTCACAATATCGAGTTAACCCAAAAACGTGAATTTGAGGGTGTTTCTTTCAAATTTTGTATTTTTCTTTTTATCTCTTTCAAATTTTGTATTTTGTTATTCATTTCTTTTTATGCTTTCGTCTTTTTATTTCCAAATTAGATGTGGACAACTTGAAGAAGTCTCTGTTTCCATTAATAGAAGACACTCTTGAAGAAAGAAGGTACTAAAATATATTCCAGCTAATTTTTGTACTTTCACACTTAGGGGAGCCAGGGTTTTTTTTTACTGGGGTTTTTTCCCTAGGGTTTTATGTCATACGCTGAATAGTATGACACCTTCGTCACTAACCCCTGATCTTTATGCTTCTATTGTTGGCTAAAAATATTGTAAGCCAAAAGTTCAAATGAATATGATACAGGGTACTTTCACACTTTAGACGCTTTGGAGAACTAGACATATTTGAAAGCCAAAATTGGGATTTATTGTATGAGTTTCTCTACAGAGCTGAAATATTTTCCCTAAACTTCCGGTTATACAGTGAGTGAAAATAAATTCATAAAATTTTTTTTCAAGTTTTCAATACAATGTTTTTAACAGAAATGTATTCACTATTGAATACTCTTCATACCAGGAATGAAAAACTTCAAATAGTCGAATTTATTTTCACTGTATAACTGAAGTATTTGGGCTTGAAAATATTTTAGCTCTGTAGAGATTTTCCTGTATCATCATTTTCATTTTATGTCTATTATTTGAAACTTCTCTAATAGGCACTCGAACTTGAGACACCCTGTAACCACAACCACCATCTATTATTATTCTTGCTACCTACGTTTCGACAGACATTTTTTTAGTTTTCGAGGCAAAATATTTGCTAATAAAAAAGCTGAAAAAATTTGAAAAGTTTTCAATTTAATTAACATTTAGTTAACATTGATAGAACTCTGAAAACCATATCGAATTTTATTGTTCAACGACTTCATCAAGGTACTTGGCCTCCAAACTGTCGGCAACACAATTGATGGTAGTATTGGTTACCTCTTACAAGAGGCGGCTCATTTGTCCCGTCACGACGAGGAAAATGAGAGCGGCTCATTTTTCTCAATGAGCCTCAATGAGGACTAAGAGGCGATAGAGCCACGCGAGTCACGAGACAAATACAAAAAAGAAGAGGGGATGAATCCTGGTCCAGGTCACCGGTACAAGAGACAGAGGTAAATGAGGGCTGAGGGATGTACTGATTCATAGTAGACCGTTCACAGATGCCGTAAATTAAGAAATTATGGAGGGTTTTATGGCGCGGCGACGTTTTTGTCACCTCTTACCAAATATGATGGGATTTTATATGAGTTTCTTTCAACTCAACAGAAAAACAATTTTATGTTCGATGATTGTATGAAAATAATTATTCTTCAGAGAAGGAATAAAACGCTAAGCTCTCGATTACTACCTGCTATTTTTGTACCAGTATCTCATGACATTATAGTGTTAATTTTTCCGATTTAAAAGTATTAATTATCATAAAGAATTCTGTTCGTCATAGATAAAGAAAAATTTGAAGACATGAAAAGTCGATTCGACGAAAAATTTAATGAGTTGTTAATATTATCAAAGGGCGAAATATTCAGCCTCTTATCAACCAAATAAACACAAATGATGAACAACAAAGATGAAATTTTCGGAAAAGTAATACTCAAAAAATGACCCTGATAAATGTTAAAATTGAGAATTGCGATGAGCCATAAAAAAGCAATATATCTTCTCGGCATAATGAAGTCTCACAAAAATAATTCAGCCCGAAATTACTAGTAATTGGATACATTTTTATAAAAACAGTTTGTTCTAAAACGAACAGGAAAACTATGTATGATATAAGAGGAAACTTCAAATTTCTCAATTACATGAGAATATAGGTATAATCAAGGTAAGTTTCGATTATTTTGAATGACAAACCCCCATATTCAGTAAAATTACAAGAGCTTTGAATGCCCAATACAGCCACTAGAAATCAATACGTTTTCGAAATCATCACCGTTAATTGCAAAATTTATTATATTAGAATAACCCAATCTGAATACCGGTCATTGTTTTCGGCGTTTCGGACAGTGGAGCAGATTTTGGAGACATCAAACGGCTTGTAGAATGGAAATCAACATCTGTTGCAGAAGGTTACATCGAAATCTCGATGAAAAATTGATTAGAAACTGCTGAAAAAATTTTATGCGATAACCGTTCGCCAGTAATTTATACATCAGCTCACACCAGTTACATACATTCCTTACAGCAAATCGTCCGTAACGATGTAAAATGTGGACTATTCAGAATGTCATATCTTGAAAATTCCGTCTATGAATTTTACCAATTGTTCAATTAGAACCATAAATAGACATATGTCAAAGTGAGCATCGAGATTATCATTGTCAAATTTTATATTGTGAAAAATAAAATTTATTTGAATAAATAATTTATTTCTAATTCATAATGAGATCGACGGAATGTAATAAACAATCTAGTGATTAATGGTCTCGAACATTAACATATCTCGCCCATTAATCGCTATCATTAATGAACTAGTTGATTAAATAAGTATTAATTAACGTTAGACATCAATACGAAATGTGTGCAAAATGGCGAAGGTGTAAGGTTTGAAGTATCACAATGGAGTTTTATAACTCGTTTTACAAGGTGGTTGCAATCATTGATTCACGCCCAGTCATTACCGACTTTTGGGCTCTTGTTCATACTGGTAACTCGTGTTATCGTTTTGTTCAGATGTCTGGGAATTATATATTTTCGAAATAGACGAATCGCTCAATTATCTCAGTTGAGTTCGTCACTGGGAAAAATCTGTAGAATAAGTCAGCAGTTACAAGCATCTGAAATGAGGTTTTCCCGATAACGTCGATGAATTCCTAACTTGGAAGACATGGTTGAAACCAAACGGTTCGAGAAATGTCGTGGAATTCGTTAGCCAAGAAAAATTTCAAAAAATTTTCAAGAATTTTTTTTGAAACACTTATTTTATTTGATATTTATCAGAGAAAGTTGAGATTAAATAAATAAGGTATTTCAGAGGAGCAGATCTTACTGAAAACAAGATATTGACTTATTTATGGTTTTCCATGGAGAAGATATACATGAATCTGCGATTCATCACCTGTCACGATGTCATAGACGCGTTTTGAAGCACCGCGATATTAGTTCTAGACCATTTCTTTCGACCAGTGACATGAGCCTTTTTTTCAGCGATTGACAAATTGGGTGGGATCCAACGCTAACAAATTTGTTCGACGGTCAAATGTTCACGCATTATTGAATGTAACTGGTCTCAATGCCTAAGGTTGTATCAATCTCACGATAGGTCACATGACGATCTTGCAATATCAGTTGGCGCACAGCATCAATGGTTTTCGGAAAAACAACTGATTTTGGACGACCTTCACGAAATTCGTCTACTAGTGAACTACGACCTCTGTTGAATTCACCATCGATAAACACTGGTCCTTGATGGAGCTTCATCGCCAAAAATTGAATTTAGTTCATCGATACACTGTTGTTGAGTTAATCCACGTCGAAAGTTGTAAAATATACTATCACGAAAATGTTCAGGATATTATAGCATAACTTACTGTAAGTTACTGTAAACAAGACAAATAGCCCTCATACGTCATAAAGTTCTGACTACGTATAACCTCAAAACTGTCAAGCTTTACGATAGAGCTGTCAGCTGGCTACTAGGGTTGTCCAATCCTGAAATATAAAAGGCTACCCTCGTATATGCAGGGTGTATCACTTCACAAGAGCGAACTCGTATATTTCTCCTCGGGTAGTAATTGGAAGCATTACCAAAAAAAGTAAAATGACTTTATTTGACAGACGTCTCTAACATGGTTCAGTAAATTTAAAGTTCGCTGATATAAAAATATTCAGACTGAGTTAAAACAACCATGGACTTAAGGAAATTTTCCCCAAGCAGAAATCAAGAGGGTTCAGATCAGGACACTCTACACATTATGACTGGGGAGTTGCTAATTGAGTGCAGCTTAGTTTCTGTTATCAATCAAATATCAATTAGATGGTCTCCAAAAATTCCCAGGTTTTCCGGATATTGAGTGAGAGTTTTTCGAAAATCACAAAAATGATTTTGAGCCAAAATACTTCATCCCAATAACGAATGGGTGAATAATGTTGCGAGGAAGTTTTTAAGACTTTTCGCATGAAGACCTACCTCTATTCAATTTTGAGTGGTCTCGGGGAGTTTTTCGTTCTAGTCTCCATAAAAAAATATTTTTCCAACGTGTTCAGCAAAAATTGTTTGATATTCAGGGGTGACTAGTCTTAGATGGAACATAACTTCATAAAATCCCATCATTTTGTTCGAGAAAGAACACTCTAAAGCAGGGCGTACACGCTACGGTAGACCGGAGAGGAAAACTGTACAGGTATACCTTCACAGGTCGACCGGAGCGTGTGTTTCGTAGTTTTTCAAACCTGCAGAGGTCGCCGGAGCAAATTCGAGATTCGACTCGGTCTACTAGCACCGTACGGTCGCTGCTATCGAACACACGACCCGTCCAGTTTACCGGAACGTCCCTACACACGAGGCAAACCTGCGCAGTTACCTGTACAGTTTTCCTCTGCGGTCTGCCGTAGCGTGTATGCCTGCATAAGTGTCTGTTAACACAACCTGTGATTTAATTATTTTTCTAATATAATCTATATTTCCTTTCACACCATTGAAGTTCAACCTGCTGCTTTAGTAATCACTTCACATATAGATTTAATACCTACACAATAATTATGACTTATGTAGAAATATTCCAATAACTCACCTGTTCCTGCGTTCTTGGAAACTCTGGCGGGTCTTTAGTGTTTTTATCATCGGAGCCTCCTCCCCAATCAACTTCCTTCTTCAAGCTCTGCAAAAAAATTTAATCATAGTAACGTCCATCTTAAAGATTAATATCTGAGAAATAAAGTTTTTTTTTGAAAATATAGAGCGAGCTGTTTCACGGGGAACAAGCGCGCAAAAAGTAGATGAACCATGTATCTGATTCAACTTCGTTTTCAACCCAAAAATTTGCGGCATTTTTTGTCTGAGGCAAATGGCGGGTGCCAGAAGATCAGAAATTTAATGAAATTTTGATTCCAGCCACACTCCCAAAGTTCTAATGACCCAAAAGTCAAAGGAATGTAATTAATTCATATTATATTTAACTTTTGTGATAACTTCCGCTTAGGTAAATTAGAAATACTATTTTATTTTCGTTATAGAAGAACGCTACGACAATGAAATTTGAGGATATGTAAGATAAAATATACGGTATTAAGTATTCATAAATTTGTTTGCGGATTTTTTGTTTTCATTTTTTAGATTTCTGCGAAACTTTTGCAAACATATTTGTTCAACCTAAGAACCTGATACGATGGATATTCTAGGAGATATAGAAAGAACTAAATTTCAGATGCTCATAAATCGTGAGCCATTGGACAAATTTGGTCTAATAACGAACTTGACCGAGATATTCGGACAGTTCCGAGAATATGAGTATACGGATGAATATACTCCAGTTTGACCCTACGTTTTATTCATCAGTAAGTCAAACTCAATTGATTGAGACCATTTTAGGCTCGTTATTCCAAAATTACAGACATTTGGGCAAAACGGAAAATACGGCTTCCTAAGTATGTATTGTTGATAACTTTCAAGAAGATAACTCTGCTCCTAGTAAAACAGCAAGTACTTATTTAACCCAAATGTCTTTAGTTTTCAAATATCGCACCGAAATTGGTTTGACCTGAATATGTGGTAAATAATCCATGGTCAAAATTCAGTATACCCCACAGGCCGACCATACGATTAATAACAATCAGAACAATTGAGTTAGAGTATAGTACCTACATAAGGGTGCATTTTATTGAACATTTTTGCTACTAATCGAAATTTTATTTTTCTAAGACCCAAATGTTTTCTCATCATCATTCACATATTCGGACAAAGATCTAGGCCTGTCAATCGACGGTTTTGAAGCACCAATTTCTCGATTTCGTTTACGTATAGCTCATCAAATGACGTTGATGGCAGTCCTAACCGTGCCTCGTCTCAATGCTTCCTCGATCCTCTATGAGCAATTGTACCACTCATAAGCTATTGTTTTCTATAAATCTTGCACACCGATAGCCTTCTGCGACGTTTCAGCAGCATGAATTTCATTCTGAACACAATGTTTAATGGACCTAATTTCCTAAATAATCTTAGAATTTATAAAAACAACAAATTCACTTTGAGCTGTTCACTAAAACTCGCGTATGAATACTTCGACGTGCTGTTGAGCATGGAGCATTGAAGTTTCTGATAGACTCTTTGACATTTCTTGTTTCTCTTAAGTGAATGAAAAACTGATGATATCTTCTGATGAATAAAGGTAACGACAATGAAATTTGGGGATATGTAAGATATCAAGGTTAACCTGATACATGAAAGTGGTTAGATCACCCCTACGATGGATAACTTTTGTCTCAAATCGCTCATGCAGAATGTGATTTTCAGCGTTCACTGTGTGGCAGGTAGCTCTATCCTGCTGAAAAGCACATCTCGTCTAGGTCTATATGGTTAAAATTGGGCCATAAAAAATTCCTCATCATCGTCCTGCAGCGCCTCATCAACGTCGTTTCCTGATAAATAAGGAGCAAGCGCACTGCCGGCCCAAAATCCACACCAAACGTGAAACTTTCAAAGATGGATTATCACCTGGTGAACCTCATTTGAGTTTGTATAATCCCATATTCGACAAATCATCTTTCTTCTGTGATTAAATCCTTTCAGAACAAAAAGTGTACCGGATTAGACGGCATTTCCATGAGTGTATTGAAATTTATATCACCTTGTGTTTCTGAGACTCTTGCTCATCTTATAAATTTATCTGTCACTACAGGTAAATTTCCCTCAGCCATGAAGACTGCTCTAGTCTTGCCAATTCTAAAAAAGAATAACTCTGCTGATATGATTAATTATCGGCCTATATCCATCCTTGGTATCTTCTCTAAGGTATTTGAGAGGGTGGTATGCTATAGAATGCTGGGGTTCTTGGATAAATTCAGTGTTATCACGGACTCGCAACATGGATTTAGAAAGGGTAGGTCGACCCAGTCGGCTGCTAGGTCGTTCTCACCTTTCTGCGCGAGAAACTTTATAGATTGGGTTTTAGCGATGTTTTTGCGGACTGGTTGCAGAGTTTTCTGATAGGCAGGACTATAAGAACAAAGGTTGAGAATTCTTTCTCCGGGGTTTATGATATGAACATTGGTGTTCCACAGGGTTCTGTTCTGGGACCACTGTTGTTTCTTCTGTTCGTGAACGACTTGCCGGAGTGTATGTATGTATATTTTATTCGCTGATGACGTGTCTTTCATTCTGACAGCTAATACTTTTGAGGACTTACTGAGATACCTGCATTGCCTCATGGAAAAATTTTTGGACTGGTGTGACAGAAACGGCCTTATGGCAAATGTGTCAAAAACTGAATGTTTGTATTTTGGCGCTAATATAAGCTCAATAAGAAATATTGAATTAGGAATGAGAAACATTGAAATCCAGTCCAAAAATGCGGTTGAATTTCTGGGTATACATATCGATCAGTTCCTTCGCTGAAATGTGCATGTGGACTGTCTCTGTAAGCGATTGAACAAATCTTTTGATGCGATATCCCGTTTACTCCACACAATGCCGGTCAGCTCTCTTAAGAGAGTGTATTATGGGATTGTGTACTGTCATCCTTCTTATAATATAATTCTCTTCGGTAATTCCACCAGTAGCTACAGATTTGTCATTGCTCAGAAGAGAATTTTGCGCCTTATATTTAAAGTCGTCCACATTTCATAAGTGGTAAGATTCTTACTCTACCATGCAAATCTATTTACGAAATATTGGTTTACATTAGGACTAGGTTAAATCTACTAAAAAAGAATTCTTGCTTCCATAAATATTCAACTAGACACCTTGATGGACTCAGTATTCCGCTGCATAGAACAACAAAATTCGAGACTTCTCCCTTATACCAGGTACTATTGTTCTATAACCACCTTCCATTTTCATTCAGAAGTATGAATGAGGTGACTTTCAAGAAAGAAATTGAAAAGTTATTATTGTGCAAAGCTCACTACAGTGTTGGGGAATACCTCAGTGGTAAAGCTATATATTTGTTTCGGTAATTTTACTATAGATGCATTATATAATTATTTGGGAGTTTTTTTTTTACAAAGGTGTCTACATCTGTATGCTTGGATTTATGTTTGAGAAAGTTTTCATCTTATATTTGGGTATATATTTATCTTTATATATTATATATTTTTCTTTTATATATATTTCAGTGTACTGATATTATATCGAATATTTATCGCTGATAGACTTATCCTATACAACATTAGTATTGTCTTGAAGGATTAATAAATTATCTATCTATCTAAATCATCCAGAGGTGCGCCTGATTGCTAAAGATGATTTTTCGCTTAAATTGGTATCCTCTTTCAAAAGAGTCGAGGCCCAAACAGCGAATAAACGGCGTTGTTTATGGTTTTGAACTTTGAGCTCCTGGGTCAGTTGAATATTGAACGGGTGTAACTCTAAGTGCAGAGTAAAAATTTGCAAGTTGATGTTTGCGGAAAGCCAAGTTCTCGTGTACTGCGAGGAAACGTTTCTGGTCCGCTGTACACTTTGACGGACCAAAGCAATATTCCTGACTGCTCTTGCGTTTACTCGAACGTACATGTGAGGGCTAATCCAGCACTGAACCTGTAGTTCCAAATTTGGCCATCAAACGTTGAAGACTCGATTGTGAAGGGCAAACTCACCTACCGTAAAAAGGCGAATTGCCCGTAACTTTTGCACTAATGAACACTGATTTTTATAATAAAGTTTCACACGTTGTTCATAAGTGTTTCCTACCATGGTGATTTGGCACTGAATAATAAATTAAAGATTCAACATGTCACCATAACAAAATGGCCGCCACGGGTCGTCAAAATCTACACAGTCCAATTGAAAAACCCTTTATTTTGACGGAAATGAGCTAACTTTAAGAAAGATCATTTCTAAACAATTTCAGATGGAGTATATTATTATGTACCTACTTTCGGTTTATTTTCAAGTGAAAGGAATGTGAGTTTGATGCAAAACTGTGAGAGGTTGCATATAATTTGAGATATGAGTATTCATTGTGGATGTTGTTTTACTATTATGCATTGTTTCAGAGCACGGAAAAGATTTTAAAATGAGCTCACAAAAGCAACTAAACTCACGTCAGTGCTTTTCTACATTTCATATTCTATGAAAGGTCGGTAGCCATATTATAACATCATTATTAATCTGATAACACCTTTTGGATAGGTTTGCCCCTTGAAATATCAATGAGCTTCACAAAATTCTCAATAAAAATTTATTCAACGTTCAGCCAATTGAGTTGAAGATTTACGGCGCCATATATCGTTCAATCCTTTTATTGGTCGAAAAGCGATAACCAAAATGTTCATCCTAAATCCACAGAAACGCCCATTCTCATCAAATATGAGATAAATATATAACATTATCTTATCTTGTAAACATGGGGAAATATAGAAGCAAGGTCGAGGACTTCACATTAGCTAGAACCTACGACAACTTAATCGTGTGTTTATTTATTGATATCCATATTCCTTCAATATGTCTATTTCGATGGAAAATTACTTGTTATGGAACGAATTTTTTTTACTGGGATCAACTGCACAGAAACCAGTGTTTAAGAGCGAAGTCATTTGGTTAGCCGGGAAAAAAATGTTTGGCAAAGGTTTCATATTGAACAGGCCTACTAGTTTTAGTTTGAAAATAATTATTGATCAATTCGATAAAACTTTTGTTATTGAATCATAAAGTGTCAAATGTATTGAAATTGATATTGAATATGTCAAGAATTGTTATCTGGGTTATATCCAACATCTTTATTCAACTAACCTTTCGGATTACATCCGGGTTCATTCGATTAGGGAAAAAAATCGGAAAAACACTGACGTGAGATCGGAAGCTTCTAATCGCATGTTCTATATTCTTTTCCTGGACTCTGGAACCATATTATACAATTACCACCGCCATGAAAAGTGAGCAAACATATATTCCAAATCAAAAATAACTACTCACAATTTTTCTTCAGTTCTGTTCGAAACTCAAAATCAACCTTGAGAATATTTATCTTTCCAAACTGTGCCAAACTGTTCTAAAATATCTTCTAGTGATTGAGACCTACGATGATTAAATATTTGATCACATTTATCGTTGAGACCTGACGAATATTTTATGGTTGTTCGAATATTTTCAAAAATATTCTTGAGAATTAATTAAAATTTGCCAAGTCAACAACTGGCTGTTACACTGGAAACATTGAATATACAGGGTCTTCTGATTTGTTTCCGACAAACTGAAATTGCTGATAGATCACATCATTTCAAGCAAAAATGAGTGCGGAAATGTATTCGTTTTCGAGATACAGGGTGTTAAAGTTGAAAAAATAATTCTCGTTTTCTTCAATATCTTTTGACTACTTCAGGATCATTTCATGAAATTTTGTATACAGGGGTTTTTTAGGACGATAAATTCAAATTTGTGGTGGATTCAATTCTATTTTCTAGAGGGCGCCACCGGCAACCATTTCAACCCATTCAAACCGTTGCAACCGTGCTACCCTGTACACCGTTTTGAACTTAAAAAATTGATTCACTCATTCCTTTTACTTAAAAAAGGTATACCTGATCGAAGTCTCTAGGAGCAACCGTTTCAGAAAAAAATGCATTTGAAGCCAAGTGGTATTGGTGACCGAAGGCCGGAACGAGACATACAAAGAAGAAATCATCTACAGGGAAATATGGCTCTACAGACCTTTGAAGGCCCTGTAGAATGGCCACCTCACTCCCTGATTTTGATCCTGTTCATTTTTTTGTTTGGTGGACAATAAAAAATCAAGTGTATGCTATCCTAGGTATCACCCGGGAAGAATTATTCTCAAGAATTTGAAATGCAGCAAATGTGATTACGCCGCAACCATTTTAAATATAAAACAATCACTCATTCGAGGATGTCATTAGTGCATTCAACAGAATGGTGGACATTTCGAACACCTTTATAAATTATTTTGTTATTTAGTTTTGATCTAAATTGTGACTTCTAAAAGATATTTAATTTGAAATTATTACAAACATGTTTCTCCATGTTTTAAAAGATTTCGATCATATGGATTTCGACTTCGATGAATTTTAACTAGAAAAGTCAGGTGACTCGATATTTGTAAGCTAATATAGGAGTTTGCAAAATAAATTTTTTTCAATAGCACTTCCAACTTTAAAATCTATTAATATTTTATTCAAAACAGTGTGTAATGTAAACAAAAAATTGAAAAATAAAATCGTCAAAAGAAATTTTTTAAAAATTTGAAAATTCACTATGAAAATTGGTATGAATTTTTGCAGGTAGGATTTCCTCACGTATAGTGTAATCTTTCTTTTAATTCAGTTCAAACGGCCTCAGAAATCACAGAGGAACGAACTATATTTCTAAAATAGTGTTTTTAAAATTCCATTTCTTCAATTTCCATCTAACGTAATCTTGACATTTCTGTTATGTTCGGGCAGTAGAAACCCGTTTTCATATCCAAGTAGAGAGATAAGGACGAAATTTTCCGTTTTGAAAGTCGAGAATTATTCCATTCTGTCACAATTTCCACGAAGAAACCCGAACGGGTTTCGAGATCAATCGTCTTGAAAACATAGACCTTGCAATTGTATAGAATCACAGAATAAATCCGTTCCACTCGGTTTATGCGGGAATAACTGGAAATTGAGTAGCCTCTATTTATGTGCACATCTTTAGAGCTTTATCGAATAATAATAATTTTTTTATTCAACTTTAGTAAAATTCACGGAAGGTGAATCGATGCTGGAGTTGAATTAATATTATTTTGGTTTTTTTTTGGAAAAAGCACCCATGCGAATCAATTATATACTGGATGTCCCATATGCGTTGCCTATTATTAACAAATACTTTCCATCGAGTTATTTCGGCTGTTTCTGCTTACGGGTTCTTAATTCGATAAAATATTTTCGATTCATATACAGGGTGTCACATCTAAGATGCGCATTCCTAGCGCTGACTTTCACCAGAGTTTTCCTCAAGTTTTCGTGGTTTTTCGCGTACGGGAGCCAATTTCAATAAATTGTCATACAGGGTGTACGATTTACATGTCATTGGTATTTTTTGCGCTCTTTCGGTTTTTTTGTGCTTCTTCGGGGTTTTTAGCCTTACTTAGAGTTTTTTTACGCCCTTTCGGTTTTTTCGCGCTCCTTCGGGGTTTTTTGGGTTCCTTTGGATTTTTTGCGTTCTTACGTGTTCCATCGGGTTCTTTCGTGTTTCTTCCATTTCTTTCATGTTTTCTCGATTTCGGCGGGGTTTTTTACGTTCTTTCGAGTTTTTTCGGGTTCCTTTGCGCTTTTTGCGATCTTTCATGATTCTTCGCGTTCTTTCGTGTTACTTCGGGTTCTTTCGTGTTTCTTCGGGTCCTTTCATGTTTTTTGGCGTTCTTTCGTGTTTGTTCCGGTTCTTTCGTGTTTTTGGCGTTTCTTCGTGTTTCTTCCAGTTCTTTCATGTTTTTTTCGCTTTCGACGGGGTTTTTTGCGTTCCTTCGAGTTTTTTCGGGTTCCTTTGCCCTTTTTGCGATCTTTCGTGTTTCTCTGCGTTCTTTTGTGTTACTTCGGGTTCTTTCGTGTTTCTTCGGGTCCTTTCATGTTTTTTCGCGTTCTTTCGTGTTTTTCAGGTTCTTTCGTGTTTTTTCGCGTTTCTTCGTGTTTCTTCCAGTTCATTCATGTTTTTCTTTCGACGGATTTTTTTGCGTTCCTTCAGGTTTTCTTGGGTTCCTTTGGGATTTTTGCGATCTTTCGTATTTCGTCGCGATTTTTGTGTTTCTTAGCTTTCATTCGTGTTTCTTCGCGTTTTTCGTGTTTCTTTGGGTCCTTTTTGTTTTCTTGGGTTCTTTCGTGTTTTTTCGCGTTCTTTCGTGTTGCTTCGCGTTCTTTCGTGTTTCTTCCAGTTCTTTCGTGTTTTTTCGCTTTCAACGGTTTTTGCGTTCCTTCGGGGTTTTGGGTTCCTTTGGGCTTTTTGCGTTCTTTCGTGTTTCTTTGCTTTCATCGGATTTTTTTTGCGTGTTTCGTGTTTCTGTGCGCTTTATTGATCTATGGGCCTCATTTATCTACGGTCTGTATTGATCTATGGGCTTATGGATCTACTGCCTATATTGACCTACGGGCTTATTGATCTACGGGCTTATGGATCTACTGGCTTACTAGTCTAATTATTAAACACAGTATATCTATGAAATACCTAGAAAGAACTGTGTGCATGTTCACTTACCAAAGGTACCTGCTGAACCGGCGGCAGCAGAGACGTCCCTGGTATCGAATCAGGTTTCAACTGTGGCGATAACCGCCCGCAAGGCGGTGGTAGATGTGACGAAGACACTGCCGTATTATTATGGATACTCATATCATTCGGCACTTCATCTTCCCCACACATCATAGGGCTCTCACTCCTCATATTCTCCACAGAGTCAGACCTGCCCTCCTTCTCACTATCAGGAGACTCCTTACACACCCCCATAACTGGTGAAGGCACCCCTTGCTGTTCTTGTGCTTCCTCCTGTTCCTGCCTCACGATAGTTGCCACCGAATGTTGTTGACCTGGAATGAGCATATATTCTCTGAAAATGTGAGCATATTCTTGAGTATATTAAAATGAGAGGAGATTGAGGGTGAGACAATGGGGGAATCATTTTTGGTTCATGTTTATGCCTCGTTTTTGAAGCATAAATGAGATACAGGGTGTTGATCGTCTTGTTTGAGCAATTTTCGATTAATTATTGTTGGTTTTCTATAATATTTCGTGGTATGCTTTCTAGTAGTACTTTAATCAGAAGAGTTGAAACACTCTCAAAAAAAATTCAAAATGGCGGAAAATTCGAAATGCCCTTAAATTTATCTAGGTGGCAAATAGGAATTTTATATTCTTAAACTGTTCGCTTCAATGAGAATATATGTACAAGAAATTCTTCTCAAAATGGAGAAAATTTTTTACGGTGATATTTTTTGTTATACCGAATACAATTGAAAAATATCCAACGATTTCCTCACTAGAACCATCGCATTTTGGCTTCTCAATCTACTGAAAACAATTGAATTGAATGGACTATGGGTGTCTACATTTTGAAATTTGGATATCGAATTATTCCAGATGCTGGAACAAATTAATCCTAAAACAGTTTTTGATGTAACTCTGTTAGAACCTTGAGTTATCACTATGTAGGCTACGGAATGTCAATCTGAACTTTTCTAAGAATTCTTCGATCCGCTACCTAACAACGGCAATTCATCGAAACTGATACTCTGTTCGAAGCGGAATAAAATGTTAAACGAAACTGAGATATTCAGTTTTGAAGAAAAATGATATGGATCAGGCCAATTATGAAGGGAATTCTCAGCAATAAACACAAGAGAAATTTAGATTTTCAGGTAAAGCACTGCCTTATTTCAAAACGTTTTTGGCGATATTATGTGAATAACGTGACGAAGATTCTCTTTGCTGGAAGAATATATGGAGATATATATTTTCCTTCAACCCATTTGGCAACTTTTAACTCGAGAACTATCCACCCCGACGTATGAGAGTAATTGGAAAAATTACAAATTTTCCGATATACCGACGGCTTGTAAGAGATCTCCGGCATATTTCTAGAAAAAAACATCAATTTCCCTATATATACTAAATTTTTAGCGTGAAACATCTTTTTCTTCAACCCTTTTGGCAATTTTGAACCCGTGCACTATCCATCCCGACGTATAAGAGTAATTGGGAAAAACACGAATTTTCCGATATACCAACGGCTTGTATGGGATCTCCGGCTTATTTCTCGGAAGAAACATTTCATTCCCTTCAATATTACTAAATTTTCAGCGTGAAATATCTTTTTCTTCAACCCTTTTGGCAACTATGAACCAGACCACTAACCATTCCGTCATTTGAGAGTAATTGGGAAAAGTACATTTTGACTGACTGTCGACTGTCAGTTAAAAGTAACAACCTGAAGATGCCATATTATGGTGGAACAGCTGTCGATGTGAAAATAAAAGTTTTGGAAATCGAAACTGATTTTTGGAAATAGAATTTCCAACAAGACCGGTTCCTTCAAATAAGAAGATACAACTTGAAGAGTTTTAAAAATGAGTTTACTCAGATTCTGTATCGATTAAGATTGAACTTGAAATTGCACAATATTCATTGTTACTCACCGATTGATACAAATAATAATGTAATTACGAAAACTATGATATACCTTACTGCTGCAAAGAAGTCAGAAATAACACCAGAAGAAATAAAAAAGGATGTCACCATATAAAAATGAAACGGCTTCAGGATCGAAGAAAGTACCCAAATAAGTAATTATATATTCCCGATAAATTATTTCGGTCACTGGAGTATACCTTCAATTTATTATATTATTTCAAGAGGTGGAGAACTACCCTGAGATTGAATGCATCAACAATATATATATGAAATAAGGGTGACAGAAAAGACTGCAGTAACTATCGAGAGCTTAGTGTCACTAACTCAATCGGTAGACTATATGGAAAGATAATTAAGTACCGAATTGAAGATTGTTGAGAAGATGCTGAGGATCAAAATGGATTCCGTACTGGTCGATCATATATGGATAACGTATTCAGTCTCTAACAGACAATAGAAAAGCGTTCAAGACAAAGGCAAAAACATTCCCGCATTGTACATTGATGGAAAAAGTGTGAACCTATGGGTGTGACAGTAGGAGATTGAAAATTATATAGTTCACACTTTGCAGATGACCAAGCAATATTTGAGGAATATCATGATGATGTCCACTACATAATTAGGAAAATAGATGAAGAATATTGAAAGTGGGCTTTAACAAATAGTGTATCCAGTGGTAGGGGGTGAACAAACCAATTAAAAACTAAGAGGTACTGAATGAAACATTCAAATAGCTATAAATATCTAGGTGTAAACATCACAGATGATGCTTGGAATACACAAGAAATATCATTTAGAATTAGGCAAGGAATACATCTAAATGCCAACTGAATAGTTCAAGAATAACTATATAACAAAAAAAAAATATTGAAACTCTTGCTACATACGATTCAGAACTTTGATAATAAATAAAAGGAACTCCTCTGAAATAAAAGCAATTGAAATGAATTGTTGGCGCAGATGTTACCAGCTGAGGAGAATGGACAAGGTGAGGAATACTGAGATCAGGTAGAGAATGTGTGTAGACGTTGACATCATAGAGAAAATCATATGGATACTGTCAATTTCGAAATCCTTCATAAATACGAGAAAGGCCTGAAACCATAATTGCTGAAATAGATAAAGTGACAAATCTTTACCAGAACCCCAATCTTTGACCTGCCAATAAGTCATTCTCGTCTTTTGAACATCTTTTAAGTTCAAGAACAGAAAATTCTTTCAGTCTGTACACAAAAAAGAACTGAGTAAAGTACGAAAGAGCCGGTAATGAAATGAACGAAATTACCGTTCCAGTAGTACTAGCTACTCATGATTGAAGTAGTTTTCTAGAGAATCAAGACGTCAAATGCAACTGGAGACCGGTTGTGAGGTACTGCTCCACGTCAGCATAGTGTGGCACTGAAATCTTGAAGGAGGCCGTCAGTTTTGATTTAGATTGGGACAAACCTTCAGGGCAAGCCCAGAAACAGCGCCATTTTCGTCTCCAAGACTGAACCAGCATCACTTTCTCTGTATATTCACACAATTCCAGGACCACTGGCGAGTTGACGGGGTTCGCTGTATATTCCTGTTCAGAATATACACGAAAAAGAATAATGGAAAATGCCTATACGCCAACACAAGGCAAAGTTTATAATAATAGGAATGATAATCCCGAAAATTATCGTCCAATGGTGCGAGATCTATTAAGACTGGCGGTCTCCTTCAAGATTTCAGTGCCCCCCTCTGCTGACGAGAGGATATTTTTGGTTTCGACTTCAATCACTTTGCCTGCATCCTCCAGTCTCTAGTTCATCTGATGACCCACATAAAAATTTTTTTGGCAGACCAGTGTAATTCATGAGGCTATGTTGATAATTTTTCTTGAAAATGAGAACAAACATACCTGGAATCAGTAATTGTTGATGCTGTTTCCTAGTCACCAACTCAGTCGGTTCACTCTGTTCACTCTCAGTCTTACAATCTCTAGTCATTTCTGCTAATCCCTTAACCTTCAGACTCTCCGCCGTTTTCAGTAGCGCCGACAGCTGGCAGGATTCGACGTTAACCTCTCCTTTGTACATAAATTCAACCAGGGTGCTTAGTTCCGAAAAACCCACGTCTTTAAGGATGACTATGGGATGGTGATGAAGGGGGTGATCGATGAAGAGGGTTTGAAAATAGGACGAACAGGCAGAAAGGACAACTTTGTGGGCTCGTATGAGGTGACCTTCCGAGCAGGCCAGAGTTACGTCTACCAAGCTCTCGTCGCGTAAAAGTTGACTGAATACTCCGAGAAGATTGCTCTGATGATTGCTCCACCTCAGGCAGTAGTGGTCACTTCCCATTTCTTCGAACGAATGCTGAAAAAATTGTAGACTCATTAGTTTTAAATTATCGAATTCATTTTAAAAAATTTCGATACAAATTCTCAATTTGCAAAAAAAAAGCGGCATTCAATCAATCTACTCAATATTACTGAAAAAAAAACTATTATTAGGTACTCAATAGTTTCTGGATAATAAGAACAAATTTGTAATTCAAATACTCGATACCTAAGAGTAAAAATGACCGGCACCATTACTGTATTGGTTTTATTCCAGAATATGTCTCCTAATGAACATTTGGCGACCTTCATGTACCGTCAAATTATAGAACCGAACCATAATAGATTCAAATCTTCCTCTCAGATGTACAGATGTTCCAAAAAATTACCTAACAATAATAGTAATAAGACGTATAATATGAATATATCTCTTGACCAAATAATTGGATTTCACCAATGCAATGGTAACAGATCTTTCGAACCTGCTAATTGTGCATTAGTTTTAATGTATTTTCAGTTTGTCAGTATTCGTTTTATTTATAAATTAGGTACAAATTTTCTGATGGAATTGATCTTAATGCAAATTTACCACATAGCGTTAACATTCATTCTATATATTTCTAACATATCACTTACAAAGTCGTTGTATACTTGTTATTTTGAAAATGTATTGATGTATACATAATTGTTGACTGAAATGCATGCAGAATTGAACTATTTTTTTATGATACTGTATAGTATTTTATTCCGTTGTATATTGCTATATTATATTCATTATAGAAATATGAAAAATATAATTTTATATCAGAAAACCAGTTTTTTTTATTGTATTTATGAGAAGATAATTCAATATTACCTGATAACTGTACAACAAGTTTAGACTAGACTGAACGAATCTTGAGAAAAATTTATTAAGGCAAAAAATATAAACAAACTCGGAGAAATCCACTAACAAGTAACAAATTATATGCTCTGATGTTGATTTAATCTGGAAAATTTACTAAATTAAATAATCGCATTAAACAGGATTCTTAAGTTCGAAAGAAATTTGAAGCAAGAACATTTATATGGGGCCGTGTTTTCAGTTTTTACTAATTTGGTGATAGTGATGGGTACTGTGATAATATATATATATTCTTTTGAACTTTTGGCTGACAATATTTAGTTAGCAAACAATATAGCAGGGGCAGATCAGGGGCTAGTGACGGGATGTCATACAATTCGGAGTATGACATAAAAGCCTAGGGAAAAAACCCCAGTACAAAAAAAACTCTGGCTCCCCGTCTAAATGTGAAAATACAAAAATAAGCTGAAATATATTTTAGGGACTTCTATCTTCAAGAGTGGTCTTCTATTGATAGAGACAGAGACTTCTTCAAGTTGTTCACATCAAATCTGGAAATGAAAATACAAACACTGAATTACAAAAATACGTATCATATTCGTTTGAAATTTATAACCCATTCCAAGAAAGAGTTGGAAACATCATGAATAGCCCTAAACCATCTTGAAATTTATATATGGGACAACTATTGATGAGATGAGGTATTGTTTCTTCTGCATCTCCACATTCACAACTTGAGCTAGGAACTGAGTTCCTTCTAAATAGCATGCTATCGGTACGACCAAGACCTGTTCTAAAAACGATTAAGAACTGTCCAAATTTTTCTTGGGACATCAAAACCAGGAACTTCTTCAGAAAGATCAGAAACGAGATACTTATTGAACATTTCGTAAGAGTTCCACTCAGTCTTACATAATTCTTTATCACTTATGTTCAAATTGAAGAACGTATCATGCCATAATGGTTCACGTGAATTCAATCTGAACTGAAGGGTCGATAACTACTAGGATCACAAGGATTTTTTCCTCGTTTCAAAATACCTTTTACTTTAGCCTTACGAAATTCGGAAGGAAAGTTTCTCGAAATCAGAATATTGTTATAGAGAGACAATAACCAAGACAAGGCCTTTTTTCCTAATAGTTTGATGCATTCTGGATAAATTCCGTCAAAACCTGCTGCCTCTCGAGATTTGGTAGATTTGATTGCATCCCTCAATTCATCTATATTGAATGGATGTTACACATGTTTTAAAGTAGGAGCTGATCTCCTGGATATCTGCAATTTTTTCTGATTTGATAATGTACATAGGACATGATAATAAAGAAATATCTCCTTCGTTTATTTTTGAAAAAATCGGAAATGGTTCTACTTAAAAAATTCTTATTGCACAACGGCGGCTTTCAGCGACAAATACTGAAAACATTGAATAGAGAACAGGTGAGCTTCGACAAAAATTACATTCGTTGCGACACAAAATATATTTGAGTTTCACGTCAATATACCGAGGATACCAAGTTTTGTCCAATTGCCAAGATTCACTCATTTAAGTTTGTACGAGTACTAACTGACACCCTATATAGCACTTCCTAATGAATCCAATATCCACAATTTCCTCAAGGCTCATAATAAAGTTGTTTAAATATCACGACCTTCTAGCCTGAAGTACTTTACAATTAAGGTTTGTAACATGACAAAGTGCCATTCTAACTAATGGCCATAAGACTCTACTCTTAATTCTCTCAGGGTGGGCTTAATTATCCCAGCTACAAAATTCCCCTCGGTTTTTGACAAACATAATGAGGTGTATGAATACAATTAACAAATAACCATTTCAAGGAATGTACAATCTTTCAAGTGAGACAGAACACTAGGGGCTTATCTTAAAGTTATTTGAGTCGATAGCTTCCTACCAGCTCCCATATACAAAATAAAAGTCCCAGGGTATGGCCTATGGCCTGCCAGTTCACCAGAAACGGGTTGTATAGTTTCCACACGAATGTTCCAGACAGCGACTCGATGGCTCCAATTTTCATCCCAGTTGAATAATGTGCTCCATGGCAAGGTGGTTATGCCACAATCTCCAATTATGTAGGGTTCTAACCAGGAACTGGATGTGATTTAATCTCTCATCGTGGAGTGCATCTCAATCTTGAACTAGCATGTGTCTTTGGCCTCGTAATAGGATATAATTTGGCCCCCAGGGAGGAGCGAGAATAGTTATGTATTTCTCGCAAATCTCTAACCCAAAAAAGTCACTTTTAGATAATGATTTCAATAATTACACAGAGATGACCGGCATCTGATCTCGGCAGACAGAAAAAACTACGCTGTATGAATATCTCTATAGTGACCCTCATCTATCTTGAAGACCTTCTATATAAGTAAAGAAACCTTTATATAATATTAGTAACTCCATATACCTCTATGAAACGTATTAGTTATCGGTGCAATCCATATTCTTTTTTCGAACTGGAATCTGTGGCAATGGCTATCTCAACACTCAGCATTGTAACTCATTTCATTCAGAAAATATCTAGTTTTTCACATAGTGAGAAAAATAAACAAAAAAGTGATGACCTATGTGAATTCTGTATGTGTTTGTGTACCTATTTTTTATAATATATACTGTCGAATTAGTTGAGTAAGGCTAATTGTCACGTTACAGTATAATTACTTCGAAACTCGAATAAAAATCAGTAAAACATATGTATCAGGATCATTAATCACATACGTATTACCAACAAAATGACCGACTTAAAATTTTGGTCACTGCAAGGCTCGAACCTGATACCTTATTAGAGAAAAGTTTATGTTTTACCTATTAGGCCACGCGGGCTACCTGAAAACTATAAGAACTACAAAAACATAATCCATTGAACAATTATTCAACCTTTAAAGATCTTATCAACTGCAACATAGATAAATTTATTGAAGAGAAATTGTTGATGATGGAACTCCTATAAAACTATTTGATGGTTATTGCCCAAATTATAACTGTTTATGAAAAAATTTATTCAGTTGAGATTTTTCCCCTGTACTGCAAAATAACTGGTCTAACCCGATCGAATAACACACTTATCCCCAATATTCATTCCTCAAATTCATCCGGAAAATTTCATCTCTCTGGCTTATTCGGTTCGGACGTTATCGTGCTCACAGAGGAACAGAATCGATTTTGACCTCGGATTCTTAATGAGTGAGCCCAAACAAAACGATTGATACAACTTTGATCGATTCGAAAAATACAGACATTCGCACAAATCTAAAGCACTGGGATCAGGGGAACTAGAGCACCAAAAAATTGATTATTTTAAACAACCTGTTTAATTCTAGAATCTTCCGAATTCATTATAGAATATTGGTAATTTCTGTAGGGAACTGTTAATTTCATCGACCTAGAGAAGAAAAGCACTCAACCTCATATCAAGCTTTTTCAATACATTTTTCACCCCAAGAAAAACATGGCTGTCGAGTCATTGGTTTTAGAACATAAAAATAGATATTGGAGTCATCTATGAACATTTCACACGAGAATATTCGTCTTAGACGGTATCTTGATTTTTCCCCGCATTTTTATCGCTGCGCTCGATTGGGCATACACCAGTCAAGATTACCCCTGCAGAGATTAAATGATTACTTGATCCAGAATACTTCCTCAATTTCAAGAACGCATGGAAATAATAGTCATTAAACTCAATATATATATATATATTTATTTCTTATAATACTGGAGCGTAACGTGTTTATATAGCATTTATCTGTGGAATACCGAATACCTGCTGTGTGCACTCTATGGCTGGATTTCAATATTCAGCAATGATTGAGAGAAGAAAATCACCAATCAACAGAAGGGTGATACGAGTATTTCGTTAGTTTGGCATATACGAAATGGGTTTTCCAAAAATTTGTTATAATATTAACCACCGTTTGAATTCTGGTAGAAAGGGGTCTTCGATTCGGTAGGAAAATGCATCTCCTTGGTGGCTAACTGCAATAAGCACCATTTTTTCCAGGATTTCGAATGAGGAATTCCGTCTGAATTCCATTAACCTGAATTATAGATATTTATTATAATACTGGAGTATAACATCTGTATAAAGCATTTATCTGTGGATTAATTTTCAAACTCTATACCCATCTGAAGTGTGGGCAAAAGGTACGATTATTATAAAATATGTTATCTGATAGAAGATTTCGTGTTTTTATTGACAATTAAAGTAGCGATTTCAAAACATTGAAAAACGGTCTTCCTCAATGATCAGTTCTAGCTCCTTTACTTTTCAATTTATATCTAAGTGATATACCCACGACATCATCTCAAAAATGTGTTTATGCTGACGACATTGCTATTGCTTACCAACATTCGGATTTCCATATTGTGGAAAACATACTGTCATCTGATTTGGAAATTTTAAAGAATTACTTTATTGAGTGGCAATTCCAACACTCGTGTGTTCAAAAACTCGATCGTTTTCGAATTTCGCATTTGTGCTGGAATAGGTGCCTTTCTGCAACTGGTTTTAGAATAAACTATTTTTATATTCGTTTTATATCCTGATTTGAGTAGTTGTATTCTGCATATTATTTAACTCTGTTTTTCTGCTAGGTACAAACACCCATGAGAAATCAGACGATGAAGTCTCATGTAAAACTGTTACCTCATACAATAGATATTGTCGAACAAGTAATGTTCTCTATTGACGACATGCGAAATAAAGCATTCGCACCCTCATCCAATCCTTTTATATCATCAATTATAATTGACTTTTCATGAAACCATCAATTAATTGACTCATGTGAAAAATTAATCCCATGTGAAAAATTCAAAAGCAAGGAAGAGAGAAAAAAAAAGTATAAATTAAATAGTTAACGCATGCGTTAAAAACGCATCATCACACCATCGCGTAAGAATGGTTGAAGATGAATAACGATAATTCTTAGAATAAAACAAGTTAAATACTAGATATCCGAATAAATTCATGGATAAAATTCACTAAGCGTGAACGACCAGACATAATGGACGGTACCGTTGGCAAGGGATGGAAATACCGGATACATACGAGTCGCGATACATTCGTTACTGTTCAACACAATACCGCGAAAAAATCCCACAAGTTTGTTACTGCGGTTACTTGTAACGGAATCGTTTATCACTCAATATACACAAATGCCATAAGGATAAAAACATTTTGGAATTAAAAAAATATAAAAGCACTTCCATGCGGTCAGGAGCTTTTGCGCCCTTGCACAGCTTTCGTTATGCTTTTATTACGATTATTTTCTCGAACGGATATCTTGTTTCGGAAATCCAATGGAGAACGAATTTAATTTTTTGTTTTTGTTACGCCAAAAACGATTAATTTTTTTACTATTTTTGCAGCTGCATGTGAATATATGCTGAAGCATTGCACCTCACCTCCAGCTGTTTTTACAACGAAATTTGCAAATAGCACAAAATGAATGCGATGGTGAGCATGCACTTAGGTGGTAAACGTAACCATTCTGAAGCTGAAAGATATTTTTTAGAACGGAGAAAATTTTCGCGACCGAAGTTCTGACAATTGTGGAAAAAACTCCCTGATCCATAAAGTATTAACATCAAGAAGTTAACAACACAAAAAATACTCCTATATCTAGTCGTGGGTTTACTCTACGAAGATAACATTTCATAATATGCATTATACTATATTATATTATCATAACTTACATAAACACACAATTTCTTGTTAGGTTTCTACGAATGTGAATAATCGAACATTGGGAATTTTTAAAATGATCTAGCCAGTAGCTTTCACGGTAATTCGTAGGATCCTTTCTCTAAACGTCTTTCAGGTGATTTTCAAGTTTCAAATCGATCAGAGGGACATGTTAACTGATCAAGTTAACAATCAAGCCTAATTGGTTGATTGGATAACGTGTGTGATTTATATACATAATAGATGACCTGGTGGACTTCGTAGATACTGCCTCACAGTCGGTTCCTAAATTTTTTAATTTTCAAAGCGCCTTTTTTCGTTTCTAGAACCAGTAGAACTATCGATTTGCCCATATGTATGTTATTTTCGGATATAAAGCCAAATGGTCACAATCGATTGGGCTCAACTTTCTAGTGAAGGTATTTGTAATTTAGATTTGAATATATTATGTGTTTTTTCGAAAGATAAGAGCTTAGTGACAAAAAGTTTTTTATGTAGTTGATATATCCTTCATGAAAAATGTTGGGGAAGCATACTATAGACTGAAAGATTACTTCGCGGACCCAACATACTGATATATTTTATTTAAGCGCATGGCACTTTCGTTTATCTTGTTCGATATTTCTTTGTCATATACCTCATGTGTGCCTCATATATTTCGATGATTTTAGTATCTATACTTTGAATTCTATATTAAAATACCTCCTTCTACAGTGCAAGTCCCCATGCATATTTGGTGGTTCAAAAAATTTGTATGATACTACAATTGTACAAGTTACAATATATCTATTTTTTCGGAGTCTTTCAAACATGCTCTTGTGAATCCGAATCTTAGAAAGAGCGATAAAAAGGTCCAATCGAATTACACGCTTGTGTCACTCCATGCAATATTCTCGAAAATAAAAATTTTTCAAACAACTTCATTTTAAATTCCTGGCGAGTCCGCTATGTTGTTTTTCGACTTATAATGGCCTAGGAAGTCTATATTCATTCATTGTATCATCGTTTTTCATGTCTCCAGATCTTCACATGGTTAAATTTAAAACAATCTTAATTATGATATCGATCATCTTCGCCGTTGATCGATATTATATGCAGCTGCTGATAGCGCTTGCGCCTTCTGCTTCACTGAAAGCGAGAAAGCGTGAAGTCGTGTCACGTCAGGAAGTCATTTCGTCATTATTCGGCTTTCCATTTCAATCGGCAAAGGGTGAAGACGAAAGATCAAGTGACTATACTTTCGTGATCCACCATCTTGCTGAAATTAGATTTCATCAATCAAGTGAATTAAGTGAAAGTTCAAACCTATAACAATACGGTAAGTGAAAAATTATCGTAATATACTGTTTTGAAAATTCTAAGTTCCAACAATTTTTTGAAGCTTTTTCCATTCTAATTCAAAATGAATGAAATAGTATAATATTGTCTAAAGAGTCTCTTCGATGGACGAAATGTTGGAAATGCATTAGCATGCTTCTACACAAAAAACAAAAGGGTAGCAACTTGATAGCTTATAGTTTTCAAGCAATTTGCACCTATTTTTTTCTTTTCATATTTTCTAGTATTGATAACGTTACTTGATAACGTTGATTTTCACGCCAATTCTAGGATAAACATCGCATGTAGTCAGTACATTAAACAAAAAAATAAAATATGTTTTTTAGAGTTAATTGGCAACGTCTATTATTATCTAATTAACATCTAACTAGATGGATATTTCCGTATCGAAATTATTTGTAATAGGTACCTATAATTCAGAATTTCTGAATCGATACCAATGAATAGATTGGCGACCTCATTTAGAATTCATTTGCATTTGCCAAATCACAATTTTTTTTATGTAATTCTTCTGAATTTTTAAGATTCATCTTATTTCTGTTCATAGAAATACATCGGTGCCTAACCTTCTTAGATTTTGACATTTTTTTCAATATTCCAATGACGTAACTTTTTTATTGATTTTTCTACATATTTCACCCCAATTCACCCTAAATTCGTTGAAAAACCTGCCTAAACGATCTAAAATGACTGTAAATGGTCTTCCCTACAAAACCAACAACATCAAAAATGAGAATAGGTGTAAAACTGCAAAATAAATAATTTAATTGATCAAATATTGAACTTGACTCTTTTAAAGATCCTTCAGTTTCTGAAGAAAGAAAGCAGTTGTAAGGTACATTATTAAAAGTGTGGATTAAAGTTTTAAAGAATTTTATTTCATACATACATTATGACAATGAATATATACACTCGTTTAGATAGATCTATAGAGACAGATTAAGAAACGTTTGTTGATTACATAAACTAGAGTGTTTATTAAACGCATTTTCGACAAACATTTTATCAACGAATATTGTCTCTATTAGATATCTATAAAAACTGATGAAAAAACGTTTCCCCATTTCATAAATAAGAGTATTAAAAACACGTATATCAGACATTCATTATACCAATAATTAAACGTTTATTAAACATAAATATTCGTCATAATTTTAGATTCCCTCTATCAAATGACCTCTATCTAGCATCTGTAAAAATTATGAGAAATACATAAATTAGATGGACATTTAGATATTGTTTTAATAAAACGAATCTTTTGAAATATGACTGTCATTAGATGATCTGGTGAACATCTATTATACATCTCAATTATATATGTGTGTTACTTGAGTAGTTCAGGCCGCTATGTCTGCCAAAAGCATAATTGGTCCTTATTTTCATGAAGATCAACGAGGCCGAGCAATTAATGTGAATAGTGACCATTATTACGATATGATGTGAAATTTTCAGAATTCAGAGATACATGAGTTTGCAGGTTTCAACTCAAGAACGTGGTTTCAGCAAAATGCCATACCTCAAATGATTCAATGGAAGTTGTTAACAAATAATTCGCGAACATCAGCAGGCCTTCCAGAAGCCCCGACTTTAGCGCGCTTGACTATTTTGCATGAGAATACCTTAAGTACGGTTTATCAATATTATTCGACGAATCTAACCCAGTTGAAGCGAAACATAAGGTCGGACATGGCAGCAATATCAATAGCTAGGTATGTAATTTTCCAATTCATATGTTAATATCAAATAATAACTTTTTTAATGCTGACAAATATTTTTTTATTGAACTCACAAATACCTGATACCCTTTCTGGACACCTTGTAGATACGAAAATAACAAAGATGATTTCAATCTATAAATAAATAATAACTTATTGAAGATGGTCGAAAAGACCCTATTATTTTTAATCCATAATTGAATACATTCAAACCTGTACTCGGACCTGTGTCTATATGATTCAAATTTCCATGATCTTCCAGATGACTAATAGAAAATGAATAGTTTATACTCGCATAGATGGAAGTCTTAAAATTTGCTCAGCGTGAACGACCAGACATAATGGACGGTACCGTTGCCATGTCTGGTTTTCTGGTCACATGGTCTGTGGATAACTTGAGGATATGAAGAGTAAATCACATTCTCCTGCGTACTCGTGAAGTCGGAAGACAATTTATGTTTTTCTATTTAACAATTCAATTGGTGTTGGTTGATATCGAGATGAACAAATAAAAACTTTAATTATTAATTCAGCTTTATCCATAATCTTTCATTGATCTTTCTTCCAATGCTTTTAAGGACGTCATCTGTCATCATCAAAGTGAATTAGCTGTTGGAAAACAGCAAATATTTGAAAACATTTGGATTATGATTAATTGTTGAGATTGACAGAACATTAAAATTTTCACTTATCTGTACAAAGATTTCTTCGATTTCGATCAATCAATTGCTCTCCAAACTTCCGTCAACAGAATTTCTCGATTGGATCTGTCGTACTTGATGGAAATTCATATTGAAACTAAAAAATAATGCTTGTAATTTCTGTAAGTTCATTAAGTATTACCACCATTGTTTCAACAGTACGTTGTCTTGTTCAAGACTACATTTTTGTGATTGAATGTATAACGAGTGAAGTCTACATTTATACATATTTGTTGAAGGTCTAATTAACAATTAACGAAAAATTTTCACATCAGAATGTTTTTACATAGCGTTTTTCAGTAAGATATTTAACAACGAGGATGATTAATATTTTTTCCATATTCTTTTGAATCTTTGGAGTATATTGAATCAGTTTTTTCTGTTTCGTAACTACGACGGCAGAAAAAACTGATGATTCTAGGAAGTACAAGATGCGGACCTTCAATTCAAATGATATTTGTTCTTCATGCAATTTAACCAATCTGTACAGTAGTAGTGAGAAACCCACAAGAAATGGAGTAAAAATATTGATGCCAAAATATGCATGACTATTATCGAAAACTTTCAACAAGAGATCATTTCAATTGATATTGTCGTTTGAATATCACAGGTGAATATGCAATTTTTTTATGAAATTTAAATACCATATATCATTTAAACGGAACCAAATTTGGAAAAATGTTATAAGAAGAAGATGTTTCTTTCAACGTCAAGAATCTATGGTTCAAATTAACGCGTGAATACTCACCCTGTAAAGTAATCCATAAAATTCATTGTAGAAGTGACAGTAGTTGTCAATATAAGTTGTTAGTGTTTGAGTTTCAACGTAAAAATTTTATTGTTTTGATTTGATCGTAAAATGGCCGAATTAATGGACAGAGAAAGAATAGAAATATCAAAATGATTGGGTATGGGGAGAGCAAAAAGCGCATCAGTATGTTTGTAACCCTTTCAACATTGTTCATCCTAATGCACAAACATCCCGTTCAGTAGTGACGTAGTGTCGGCATGTACCTACCACCAATTTCCGTTTCGGCTTCCATAACTTTCTACAGAGTTGCCCACAAATTTTCTAGTTTCTAGATTGTTATTAGATATTCATGATTATTTTTCCGACCCAAATATCGACCAATAGAATTGCACCATTCGACGTCACGTGGTACAACCTACATGGTATTATACTGATAATTTTTTGAAAATTTTCTCTGGTAGTTGCTATATATAAACAAAACATGATCCAGTCAAATTAAGCACATGTCAAACTGACAGGTGGAATTCAATTGTGAAAATTGGAGATTTTGCATGAAAATGAGTCGATTTGGAGTTTGTTCTCTGTCCACCATCGATAAAAAATTCAAAGGAAATGTTCCCATTAATACGGAGAAGGCAAAAAAAAACAGTTTGGAACCAATTTACTACTTTTTGTACTGAGAGGGAATACACATTGAGTGCTGAAACGAGTGAAGCGCAATTGGCAAATATTATGAAAGATTACGATTACAATATGAAGAAAATGGATGGAGAAGACTATAAGGAAGGTACAATAAAAACAATGTGGAATCAGACTGCCGAATTACTTCAAGAAAAGTATTTGAACGATTTCGACATCAAAATCAACCCATTTTCGGATGCTGCATTCAAGACCGCTCGAGGAGCTCGTGATGCCAAGCGTAAGGCTTTACAATATATTCCGGAAAAACGGAGGGCAAATGCAGCAGCGTTGGAGGAAACTCCTGATGGCCTACAGAAAAAATTATTCATGATAATATCAGTGGAATTGGCTTGGAGAGGTGGTGAGGGCAGCATGGCGTCAATACATCACTTCAAGGCAGAACAGCGAAATGACTGGGGAGAATTGAATACAATCCAATTTTCAGCAAGACCACACAAGGTGGTGATAAAAAATTATCAGACAGCAAGTGGCTGGTGGAGAATCGGGAAATCCCTGACAAGTGCCCAGTGAGACTGTTCCAGAAATTGAGAGAGAAGAGAGATGTCAATATCCACAGCGACAGACTATTCCTGACCCAAAATCCATTCTGGAATAAAGTTCCAGGCGCTAGGTGGTACAAGGATTCCCAGTAGGCCAAAACACGATTTCAAAGTGGGTTAAGGAGTCAGCACAAAAAGCTGGGCTTGACCTTGGTAACAAAAAAAATCACCAATCACTCCAGTCGTGCAGCAGCCGTCTCCAATCTAGCGAAATCGGGCCTGGGAGAGCAGCAGATAATCAAAATAACTGGACATGCCAACAGTAACTCCATCAAGCCGTATCTCCAACTCGACCAGGAACACCACGAATTAATTGTCAAGAAACTGCGAAGGAGTGAGCCTACTGCAGAAAATGCCATCAACAGCATAAACCTCATGCCATCTACCTCTTCTGGGACCATTACCGATAACTCTGACTTGAAGAAAACATGCACCAATGTTTACAACAATTGTATTTTTAATTGCACTACCCTGATTCTTAATTAAATGTTGTTTTATTCATTATGAAATTCTTATTTGTTAACTGTACATTTCGTCTCATGGTACAATTCTATTGGCCGACATTTGGGACAGAAAAATAATCCCCCGAATACCACACAAACAACCTGCAAACAAATAAAATCGTCAAGTTTTTCAGGAAAAATCACTCGCGCTTCGCGCTCGTGATTTTTTAACCTGAAAAACTTGACTCCTTCATTTGTTTGCAACGAACCTATCGGGAAATACCCGATAATTTTGAAGCTCTTGTGGTATTATAAGTGAAAATAAAGTGTTTAATGAGTCTCAAAAAGTTTTGATCCACTATGTTGACAATTTGTACAACAAACTTGGTTATCCAAAATGGAACTGATCAAATTCAATTCAGAAAGGTCCAGGAATTTGAATCAAAAGATATGATGCGATATCGCATTTCAGAAAGGAACATTCTTTCAAGAATTTATCCTATGTGACTTCAATACACGAAAAAACATGGATATCTTTTCGTTCAGTCTACCCAGATGAATTTTCAGGATATGCAAGATTTTGATAGGTTTCATATATGCAGAAATTTGTGTGGAATTCCGACGAATAACTTTTCAGTTATTTATCCAATATGATGAAAAAAATTAGAAAGCACCGACGTGAGGTCAGATTGCTTTGGCACTCTTGTTGAGCTACATGTGAGTAAATACTCAAACCATAACAAATCTATAAGCACTCTGATTGGGTGAATAATAGTCTTTTCTCGTACGATGGGACAATGTGATGCAAATATGAACGCCTAATGAATGAACAAACCAATATTCCGAATTAATAATAAATACTAATAATTTTCCCCAAGTTTTGTTCGAAGTTTTAATTCCATTCCCCTATAAACTTACGTCAGTGCTTTTCCGACAACGTATGTTTTTTCCACCATCGAGATTGAATTCTATCTCTTTGATTTCCGTTATCAAAAATTTTGATTAATTTAACGCCAACTGACACTGATTAATGAGCCCTGCATTTGTCAATCGAATATCGATCTGTGATGGCCATCGTTCAGAGAAAATCACCAAGCTTCATGTCATTTCTCTTTTTCTTGAGTAAATGAAAAAAATTATCATATCTTTATATGAAAAAGAGTTAGGACAATGGAATTTGAGGATAAGTAAGATATCGATCACCCCAATATATTCATATATTTTTTTTTGGAATTTTTTAAAAATTTTCTAGCTTGACGATTTCTGCGAAATTTCGCGATCCGTTTTGTTGCAACCTCACTGAACAATATTTCAAGTATCAACTTGATCGGATGGATATTCAAGTAGTTATTGAGGAAACAAAATTTCAGATGCTCATAACGACTGAACCATCCGACGGATATGGCCCAATAACAAACTCGACCGAGATATTTGGACAATTAACCTATTCTGAAAATATGAAAACTCTAGCTGATCTCGTTTGGATACTAGAGAGGATACGACCGGCCAGCCGGACAGACTCAACTTTTCGCCACGGATTCTTCATCGGGAAGTCGAACGCAATCGATTGACACCATTTTCGGCTCGGTATTCCAAAATTACAGACATTTGGGCAAAATGATAGGCACTCTGTTCGGGTGAACAAGAGCGCCAAGAATCAAAATATTTTCGGCTTCTTCGTTTTGCCCTGATGTGTATTATTTTCGAATATCGAGCCGAATATGAACTCGATGGATTGAGTTCGACTTCCTGATGAAGATATCGTGTTTGATCGACAGTATATTCCAGAAGAGAAGAGATGAGCTAGAGTTTTCATGTTATCAGCATGAGTTAACTGTGCGAATATCTCAGCCAAGTTCGTTATTGAGCCAAATCCTTCGAAAGGTTAAGCAGTTAGGAGTTTTTGAAATTCGAATCCCTCTATAAATCCTAGAATATCCATTGGATAAAGTTGTAATTTGAAAGATATTTGAATAGTGTTGAAGCTAATGAAGTCATAAAATTTGGAAGAAATCAATACGCTAGAATATCTTCAAAAACTCACAAAAATAATTTCATTAATTTATATCTCATGGAATATCAGTCGTATTAAAAAAATTCGTTCATGTATGACCTTTACTTATCTTTTTTTATATTATATTATATTACATTATATTATATTATATTACATTATTATAATATTTATTATATTATTATGACATGAGTCATAATAAATGTCAGTCGATAATTTTTCCTCAGCTATTTTTTCAATGACAAAAATGTGTTATTTCACAACATTCCCAAAATATGGATGATGATTTCCCTTTGAATGGGTTCCATAGCAGACTTCAAACATCAGAAGATCTGAAGAATCATCACTTGGACCGCAAGACCCGATTCGAAGAATCCTCCTTACAGATTGGCGACAAATTTTGTGTATCAGATTTGAATATAGAGGGTATTTCTAAGGACCATGGTGCTGAAATTATTCTCCTTCAAGAGACACATACGGATACTAAAAAAATTTTCGTGAAAGAAGAACCATAAAAGGTTATGTATTCATTGATTATCTCCTTAGTAAAATTTACGGTATAGCTTGTTATGTTAAAAAATTCTTGATTCACAAGAAGGCTAATTTGAGCGGGTTTTCTTTATTTCTTTCAAATTTTGTATTTTTGTTATTCAGTTCTTTTTTCTGATTTTGTCTTTTCATTTCCAGATTCAATGTGGGCATTTTTAAGAAGTCTCTGTTTCCATCAATAAAAGACCACTCTTGAAGAAAGAAGTTCTTAAAATATATTTCAGCTTATTTTTGTACTTTCACACTTAGGCGGGTAGCCAGGGTTTTTTTTTACTGGGGTTTTTCACTAGGCTTTTATGTGATACACCGAATGGTATGAGATCCCGTCACTAATCCCTGATCTATAAGCTTTATTGTTTGCTAATTTAAGGTATCCTCATGCAAAATAGTCGAGCGGGCTATGGTTGGGGTTTCTGGGAAGCCAGTTGATGTTACCCCTTCGCAAAATGACTTTATTAGGGAATAATTCGTTAACAACCTCCATTGAATCATTTGAGGTATGGCAAGTGGCCCCATCTATCTGGAACCACGTTCTTGAGTTGAAACTAGCAAACTCCTGCAACTCTGGGACCAAAAAGTTTCACAACATATGGCAACAACGGTCAGTATTCACATTAATTGCTCGGCCTCGTTGATTTTCATGAAAATTAGGACATATTATGCCTTTGGCAGCCCTAAAGGTGCAAACCACGACCTTTGTGCTATGCAGAGGTTGTTCATGCTTTCGTCCCAGTTTCTCCACTGCCCAGTATCGATAATTCTGCTTTATAACATGACCATTCCGGTGAAAATTTGCTTCGCCATTAAACAGTATGCTGTTAAAGTTGTTAAATCACTGCAGCATCTCGTTCGCAAAATTCAGTCGATTAGCATAGTCGGCATCCTTCAATTTTTGAACCAATTGAATTTTATATGGTTTAAGATTTAAGTCTTTCTGTAAAATCGAATGTAAAGAAGATTTTTTGATGTTCAACGCTTGCGGCACAGCTTCAATAAATACGCGACTGAATAATATTTTATACTCGGTACGATCTCAAAAATTTGTTGTCGCAAATTGAGTCATTTTTATTCGAAATAAAGTGTTTCTGTTCATTCTCATCGGAGAGCTGAAATCACAAGGCAAAAGAAACAACAACAAACAAACAAATTTATGATAGTGTTCAAAATAGCAAGAATTTTTACCCTACAACTCCACCTACTGTACGCTCACGAATTATCTACCTCAATGTATCATCGCTAACTTCATGATGTGTCAGTGACAGTGAGCTCAAAAAAACAAATCATGTGTGATTTCTCTCAATTTTAATTCCTTGAATTTCTTTTTCAATTCAATTCTCTTCGAACTCCTCGTTACAAATGAACCTGGTAGTGACTAGTGCTCTCTATTGTTACTTTTCACAGTATTATACAAAGGACTTTTCTATTTTTTCAAAAACATTTTCTCTCTGCTCAAGGCATCTGTAATCCTCTCTAAAAAGTATAGTACAGTTTTCTCAAATACATGAATTATTTTCTGCATGTGCACTTGTGAAACTGCATGACTTTATATGTTCTTTAAACATCTCGTTCATCTCATTAGTTTCTCACTTAAATTACATTCCATATTACATTCTCGATACCTCCAATTCATGTTTTAAGTCATATTTTTCATATTCAGAAATATTTTACCTACAACTACGTGCCAAGTTCAGCTCTTATTCATATCTGTTGGTTTTGCAAATCACCCCCTTTCATTAACAGTGAATTCCTCAAGTTACTGCCAGATTCACTTGTGATTCACATTTTTTAATATATCTCTAACAGTAATTTACATACTTGTTTTCATTCAAACATATTTCACACAACTTTTAGACATTTTCACCTCTTAGGATTACAATTCTCAGGCCTTATAAGTTTCAGATATCTGTACGTGCCATTTACTCAAGTATACACTTCAAGTACTCCTTTTTCAACTTCTCATATATTGCCTGATATCATTATTTTTCTCATCTAATCATAATATATCATCTCAAATAATAGTGTTGTCACCTTAGTTCAAGTTTATGATAATTTTCTCTACATCTCACTGCAATCTATTATTGCATAATTATTTTATCTCAATTCTTGAATTATCATAGGAATTCTTCTGCTTTTCTAATAACTGTAAGCGTTGATCATTCTATGGTAAATCTCTCAATTAAGTTAGTATAATACAGATGCTTTCTTAAAAACTAATCAATTCCTCAACTGCTCTATATTTATTATAACTTTATCTCCTCTCAAGCCTCATTTCATACAATTCAAACTGATCAACTCTTCACAAATAATTATGTATTTCTACTTCTGTTGTTCTAATAGATACGACAGGCTATCACTGTAAAAGTTGTGAATCATAATTATTCTTTTTTTCTTTAATCGTTCTGAAAGTCTATCATATTGCATTATACACCTCAACATCTCAATTTATCAATAAAACCTTTTGTTTTTCTGATAGTAGACAGTTTGAAATAAATTCAAACTCTATCACTGCAAACTTTGTGTTTGATTGATAGATGGCCCTTCTACTCGCAATATTCTTGACTTGAATAACATAGGCAACACACATTACTCGATCTTGTCTAGCTGATAACGCTTTTTCTCAAGTAAACACAACCTCTTCTATTGTAAAATATGATTATAAATTTTCTCAAGATAACTTCTCAATTATTGTCAAACTCAATGTTCTCTATTTAACTACCCCATAATTGTTAATAGGTCAACTCAGTTTAGATGTAGTTGATTTGTAAAGATTTTAACTTCCTGCGAGTACCTATTTATTTTGTGAATGTGAACATTGTACAATTTTTAGTAATCGCCAAAAATTCAGATTTTTGACTTAACGATTTCCTATAATCATTTCAAAGTCGAATAATGGAGATGTTGAGTTCACGTTGGACCACCCGATATAACTATTTGGTTATCCGGTGTCTGCAGAGCATCTGATGGTTATTCAATTTCATCTTCTAAACCATAGATTGAAGACACTTTATGTCTTCCATTTCAGTTCACCACAAGAAGCTAAACCTTGTAAGATTGATGGATGCACCTTAATGTATGCACTTGCGAGCGCCATCCTCGTTTTACCTGTCACCTGGGCTGTCACCTGCGGGAAACTTGAGATTACTCGCTGTAATAACCTTGATCCGCACAAGAACTTGATTGAATTGAATTCCCGTCTTGTTCACAGTAAGCGATGAGCATACAAATGTAACACCTCGGATTTATTAAGAAATCGCTCATTTCTCACGATCTGTCACATCAAGTTTTTTATCGTGGACGAGATTTTTCTGTTTGGAAGAAATAGTGGATCAAATCCGTCCAACGTTTCAGAAGTTATGAACATCTGGAATTCACTTTCTCCTATAACTATGGATGTTTGAATTAGGTGAAAAAAAAGCTAATAATATTACACAAAAATCAACAAGGCTGAAAGTTTTCAAATAATTCTCATACAAAATGTCTTCAACTCTTTACACCTCATAAGATACGAGTTCTGTGAATTAAGTAATGAGACTAGCAACGTTGCCTTTGATCTGGCAACACTGATAGAGCGGGTCTTAGTGGGGCGGTAGAGGAACATGTGATCCACCTTCAGTACGAGTTTGACCTAGCTCGAGTCATTTGGTTGTACGTAGCGATTATTTTTGTGAAGCAGTATTTTCTATTGTGTTCTGAAAATTAATGACATCAATTTCGAGCAACGGTGTGCAATCAGGTTTTGTTTCAAACTTGGGCACAGTGCAACGGAAACTCTTCTTAAACTTCAGCAGGCCTACGGAGATAGTGTTTTGTCGCGAGTCCTGGTATTTCGGTGGTTTAGGGCATTCTCAGAGAGTCGATGGAAGATGCACCACGAAGCGGAAGGCCTTCATCTTCAAAAACCGATGAAAATGTCGACAGAATCCGGGAATGATAATAATAATAATAAGGTTTATTTCCATGAATAAACAAATTACATCACTCAGGTATAACATAATTATCCTGTAAGTGATACAAACAAAATATTAATTCCTGTTGCTGTTCACCAGCACATTGACACTACATAAAGTCCCACATAGTAAGACCACTAAAACAAAATTCAAAACGTGATAAAGATAGATTCATGCTGTAACAAAATCATATCAATTAGTTTCATTGAGAATCCATCATCACGTATCAAATTCAAATTGAAAATATGTTTTGAATTTAAACCTCAGAAAAATTCAATTATTGAATAAAAATTTTGAAAAAAATTAGCAAACTTCATTTATATCTATTGAAATGGTGATTCTCTAGGTTCTAATCTCCTTATGTGAATTCTTGACCTATGGTAAGGCAAAAAACAAATTTGATTTAATTTAATAATAAAAAATGGTTATACTAAATTCAGAAAATGTTCGAATTTGAGCTCATATATCATTTTCTACCTTCTAATAGTTCCCCAACACTTGATGTCTCATTCTTCCCTGAAGCTTTCGAAAAGGTATCTCGGAAACAGCTACTGTTTGACTTCCAATTAATAACGAAGCTTTTTTGAACTTGATCTCACTTCAGTTTAATTCAGGATTTCTGCTATGACAGGTAACACAATAACAAACATTCGATTTGATTTATTACTTGGTTTTACATTTTAAGGTTCACTATCAACTATCAAAATATATATATATATTTTTTGAGCTATCATAATTTAAGGTCTTGAATTCATGTTAATTAGATTAAGATTTAATGAACATCATTTCATAATCAATCTCGCTATCCACTCTTGAAAAAGAAACAAATTGTTTTGAAAGCTCGAGTAAAGGATAAAAGAGTGTTCTACTTTTTATTTGACTGCTAACCCACGAGAATCATCTATATACTTTATATTCAGTCACGAATTTTCTTAAATTATATATATATATATATATTACATCAGAATATTAGTGATTAAATATGAATTTCGAATTTGGAAAATTTATTTTAGGACTCAGGAAGAGCTTTTTATTATTGGACGATACAGCTTTACCATCTAGTTCAGAATATTCTCAATGCCTTGGAGCGAAAAAACGATATTTTTCATCTATGAAATATTTTTCTAGGAAAAATAGAGGTGTGCCAAAAAAAATAAAAACGCTCCAGTAATGTGAACTTATGATAAAATCTGAAGCATGTAGAAATTTTTGAAAACGGAATATACAGGGTGCTTTTTCAACCTGCAAACTTAATCTGAACTTATCATAATTCACACCCTGTATTATTGAGGAAGCTTTGGAGTTATTGAAAGAAGATAATCATATTGTTCTAAGCATACAAATGTAACACCTCTCGGATTTATTAAGAAAATCGCTCTATTTCTCACGATCTGTCACATCATCGTGTTTTTTATCGTGGATTCTAGATTTTTCTGTTTAGGAAGAAATAGTGGATCAAATCCGTCAACGTTTCAGAAAACGTTATGAACTGATCTGAATTCACTTTTTCCTTATAACTATGGGGATGTTTGAATTAGGGTGAAAAAGCTAATAATATTACACAAAAATCAACAAGGCTGAGAAGCTTTCCAAATAATTCTCACACAAAATGTCTTCAACCTTTACACCCCCTCATAAGATACGAGTTCTGTGAATTAAGTAATAGATCTAGCAACGTTGCCTTCTGATCTGCTGCGTCAACACTGATAGAGCGGGTCTTAGTGGGGCGGTAGAGGAACATTTAGATCCACCTTCAGTACGAGTTTCGACTTCAGTTCCGAGTCATTTGAGTTGTACCCAAAGTGATTATTTTTGTGAAGCAGTATTTTTCTGTATTGTGTTCTGAAAAATTGGTCGACATCAATTTTCTCGAGCAACGGTGTCGAAATCAGGTTTTTGTTTCAAACTTGGGCACAGTGCAAACGGAAACTCTTCTTAAACTTCAAAGTTAGCGCCTAAGTGAGATAGTGTTTTGTCATGAGTCCCTGGTATTTCGGTGGTTCAGGAAATTCTCAGAGAGCTCGATAGAAGATGCAAACCACAGCTGAAGGGAAGGCCTTCATCTTCAAAAAACCGATGAAAATGTCACCGACAGAATCTGGGAATGATAATAATACACTAAGAAGGTTTATTTCCATGAATAAACAAATTACATACTAGGTATAACATAATTATCCTGTAAGTGATACAAACAAAATATTAATTCTGTTGTTGTTCTGAGCACATTGACACATGAAAGTCCCACATAGTAAAACCACTAAAACAAAATTCAAAACGTGATAAAGATAGATTCATGCTGTAAATCAAAATCACTTATCACCTAGTTTCATTGAATTGAAAACTTCAAAATTTATATTTAATACATAGAGATGAAAATTGCACCAATTGAATCTATGTAAGTAGAGCCATTACATATCGAAAGTGAACGATGAAAAAATATTTCTATTATCTTAAATTTCTTGATTATTTTACTGATGAAAATTGTTTCTTATGATCGATATTTCTTTATTCACTCCCAATGAAATCGATGATTTTTTTTTTCGAAGAAATGTAGACCGATCAAACGTTCATTGTAAACTCCAAACGTAATACATTTGTACAAAAAGCCAACAAATGTGTTGCTAAGGTGAATTTGGCATATGGACGAAGATATGGAAGATTGTAGTTTTGGCCTTTTACAGAAAACACCAAATATCTCTGAAACGAATATCCCTATTGGAGATTCAAAGCCACTATCCTAATTCAGTTTAAGGTCCTCTAACCACACCAAGCCGTTGTCCCTCACGCCATCAGGCACCCTGTATATGCAAAACCAAGGAGAACATCATAATCTCTTGTATATTGATATCCTAAATTATCAGCCAATTAAGTCCTGAAACACAATTCTTGAATGGTACTTCATGTTTCCGTTCAAATACAAAGGTTTTGCGCAAGTAAAAATTTTCCATCTGCCACAATACCTGAAGCTACGTCAGTATGACTACAGAGTTGCAAAATAAGACCGGTAATCAATTACAAATTCGTTGTTTGCCATTACTGAAACATTTAAATTTTCAAGGATCTGCTTAATTATTGATCTGTATATCATGAATTACTATTATGTGTATATATCGAAAGCCGAATTGTATAACTTCTTCTATTTCTTAGCCTGGAGCAGAAAAGGCCTGTCCAGGATACCAGGACATCAACTTAAGAAATCATTCTTGTGATCCATATATAAGATTATTCCTTTCCATTGCTAATTACACATTTTGAAAAACAATTCATTATTCTGGGCTGAAATTTTGTTTATTAGGATTTGAGATTATGATCTTTATATTGAAAATATTCTTAGACCTTTACAGGTCGAGTTATACCGAAAACTGACAACCATTTCGATGACACATCCAGTATATTTTGGCGTCATTGAATATCTCATTCGATGTCAATCTCAGCAATATGCATTAACTGATGAGTCATCAAATTTGGTACTGAGATATAGATCATTTGAAAGCTACTGTAATTCCACCCAAAATAATTTGATTATGATTATGGATTTGGTGCAAAACTGAAACGGAATGCATATCTACGATACAGATGTAATAAAACACCGGAAGAACGACTACAATATACACAACTAAGAAACAGAGTGAACCTAGAAATTCGAAACATCAAACGAGAATACTGGGAGAGATTCTCTGCGGAAATGGAACACGACCTATACGGGGCGCAGAGGAAAGTTTGGGATGTGAAGTTGGATGTGAACGAATGCTCGCAAACACAAAAAATCGACGAAGATACCTGGAAGGACTACTTCAAAAATCTGTACAGCTCTGATGAAGACATCCCCTCTACGGTCGACGATGGAAACCATGAGAGAGTGGAAATAACTACTGAAATGACTGCCGAAACAGCGAAGAATCTAAAAACAGAAAAGCTCCTGGATTCGATGGTATTCCGAATGAACTCATAAAATATGGCGGAGCCTGCCTGATGGAAGAACTCACAAAACTGTTTGATAGAATCCTAACAACTGGAAAGATACCAAGGAGCTGGAAGAAAAGTATTACCGTCCCAGTTTTCAAAAAAGGTGACAAAAGAGCTCCAGAAAATTATAGAGGAATAACATTGCTCAGTTCTGTCATGAAACTCTTCACAAAAATTTTGGAATCCATAATCTACAAATATATAAACATCTCAGAGAAACAGCAGGGTTTCAGGAGGAACAGGTCAACCTTAGATCCCATTTTCATATTGAGGCAGATCACCGAAAAATCGATAGAATACGGAAAACCAGCCTTCCTCTGCTTCATAGATCTCACCAAGGCATCTGATAAAGTGAGACTTAAAGATGTTATCAAAGTACTTAAAAATAAAGATCTACCCACACCTATAATAGAAATTGTGAGACAACTGAATACCGACACCTCAACACATATATCTGTAAACCAACAGCTCACTGAAGAAATTCCAACTCCCAAGGGGTATACGACAAGGAGATTCATTAAGTCCCCTACTTTGAACGTAATTATGGACCAAATAATACACCGCGTCAAGAATTCTGGAGTGGGATACAGACTCAGCACAGGAGCTATAAAATTATCTGCTACGCCGATGACGCAGCGATTGTGGCTGAAGACGAAGATGACCTGCAGAGACTGCTATATTCATTCTTTTAGAAGCATGCAAATACAACATGCAAATATCAACAACAAAAACGAAGTCATTAGTCATAAGCAAAGAACCCAAAAGATGCAAACCTGTCGTCGCAGACCAACCAATAGAACAGGTGATGACATTTAGCTATTCGGCGTACAGATATCTTCGAACCAAGATAGAACATACGAAGTTCGTGAGCAGGCAAGTAAAGCATGTAGAATGGCAGGTGCACTCCGCGACGTCATATTCAACAACAAATATATGAGTAAACAGTCAAAAACCAGGATCTACAAAACTTGTGTCCGACCTATCATACGCCATAGAAACCAGAGCAGACAACAAAAGAACTAAGTCCATCCTCAGAACAACTGAAATGAAGATACTAAGAACCATATCTGGATATACACTGAGGAACACGGCCATCTTGGAAGAATGCCAAGTTCAGGACATTGTCAAATGGGGGAGAGCGCGACGACGTTACTGGAACAACCATGTCAGCAGCCCGAGACGGAATCCCAAATACCAGAAGACCCATAGGCAGACCTCCCAAACGCTGGAAAGACTCCTGGGTGTCTACATCCATAGATGATTAGAGTAGAATTTACAAGCCTCAGGCTTAACATAAGAAGAAGAAGAAGAAGATTTGGTGCTTGCAACTAAATATTTTGATAGTGAGGTAACGCAGGACCTTGAACCGTTGTTAAAGATCGACCTTTTTGTGCGGTTTGAGATCGAGAGTCGTTCTGAAGTGAGATTTTTCTCTCCTGTGGAGCGTTTGAATTTCCGTAAGCTTGACAACCAAGAGTTTCATGAGCTGTTCAGGAAGACTGATTGGGACTTTCTAGCAACAGCTTCTGATAGTCATGTAACGGTTCAATGAGAAAATTCAGGCTATATTTTCTGAGTGTGGTCCGCTTGAAACAACAAATAGTTGTGTCGCGGCAAGACGCCCAACTCTTACCCGAGTCCATCGAAGGGCGCGTTGGAATTTTGCGAGAGAGCATATCCATTGAAAAGAGGCTGATTGGGAAAGAGTTCTCTTCACAGATGAGCCTAGATTCTGCCTCTACCATTGTGATCGACGTTTCCTTGTATACAGCCGTCTACATGAAAGAAATGCTCATTGCAATTTCCTGAATACTATTGGTTTTGGGGGAGGATCGATTACGGTATTGGGTGGAATTTCTTTGACTGCTCGCAAAGACCTAAAAGGTCGTTGACAATGGAGCTATGAATGCTGATAGGAATATAAGGAATATTCTCGAAGTGCATGTAGTGCCATTTGCCACATACATTGGTGAAAATTTCATTTTTATGGACGATAATGCCAGAACCTATCGTGCTCGCATCGTTCAGGAGTACCATGAAGAGGTTGAAGTCTCTCGAATGGAATGGCCAGCAAGAAGTCCAGATCTCAATTCGATTGAGCAGGTTTGGGACAACCTCAATAGAAGTCTGAGAAATTCAGAAAATCATCCAGCTACTCTTAATCTGGGAAGGATTAAATCAGAACATTTTAAGATCACTCATTTTGAGTACGAACCCTCGTTGCCGAGCTGTAATTAACGCTAGGGGTTGAAATACCCCTAATAATATTAATAATATTAAATCACTTATGAGCATTCCAGTATTTTGAAAATTGTTTATTTATCTTCTTTCACATAAAATTCGGTGAAATTACTGAATTTTTCTTCCATTCAGTGTATCTTGTTTCTGTTCAGAACCATCCTGAGAGAACTTTAAAGATTAGTTATAAAGTCAATGTAGAGTTAACTTTCATTAAAATTAAGATTTTCAGAATACGCTAATTTTTTTGCGCAGTGTATATTCAAAGTTATTTGGATCCCGGAGAATATTTCATGAGATATCAAGTATTTGCAACAAATGTTGGGAATTTTTTTGAAAATTTTCAGCAAGATTGTATGGAAATTAAGCAAGCCTATTCGTATGAACCTCATTAAAACTTCATCAAGTTATAACTTGAACGGATGCAAAATCCATGAGTTATTAGGAAGTCAAATTTAAGAAACTGCTAAACCATTAGACGGAATTGCCAAGTAACGAAGCTTTTCTCATACATTATCATTACATTTTCGATCGCCGTCCCAAATTTCAATGAGCCATCAGTCTACAAGGAACGTAAACGTCACTGTTATTAATTTACTTTAACTATTATCGTGACACTGCTCATAATCAATGTCAGTCGATAATTTTTCATCTGCTATTTTTAAATGAAATAAGTATTATATCACAACCTTCCCCGACTATGGATGATGATTTCCCTTTGAATGGGTTCCATAGCAGACTTCAAACATCAGAAGATCTGAAAAATCGTCACTTGGACCGCAAGACCCGATTCGAAGAATCCTCCTTGCAGATTGGCGACAAATTTTGTGTATTGGATCTCAATATAGAGGGTATTTCTCAGGACAAGAGTGATAATATTTCTAGATTAGCAATGGACTATAGTGCTGAGATTATTCTCCTTCAAGAGACACTGCGGATACTGAAAAAAATCTTCGTGAAAGAGGAACCATAAAAAGTTATGTATTCATTGATTATCTCCTTAGTAAAATTTACGGTTTAGCTTGTTATGTTAAAAAATCCTTGATTCACAATATCGAGTTGATCCAAAAAGGCGAATTTGAGGGTGTTTTCTTTATCTCTTTAAAATTTTGTAATATTTGTATCGTTAATATTTATAAATCTCCAAATACTATTTGGCCAAGAAATTTGGAAATGAATCTTCCTCATCCTTCAATTTATTGCGGTAATTTTAATTCTCACCACGTAATAGCTGACTGGATGGAAGATTATAATTTCTATTTGATTTTTGATGGAAAAGATGTACCTTCTTTTCATTCTTCTCGATGGAATAGAGGTTACAATCCTGATCTCTGCCTAGTGTCTTGTGACAATACTTGCAAACTGCTTCCTGAAAAGCGTAAAATTCTAGGAGTTTTTCCTCATAGCCAACATAGGCCTATACTGTTGACTTCAAGAAGTTAAATTCAATATTCAGAATGTTTAAGAAGACCTCGTTGGAATTTCAAGAAAGCGAATTGGATTGAATTTGCTAAGAAGGTAGACAGTGATATTAGGTGAATTAAACCCACTACACACATAACTATTACAGATTTTTAGGTGTTGTGAAAGCCACAGCAAAAAGGTTTCCGGAAAGATTATATTCCAGGTTGGACGAAAGAAACCGATAATTTGTACAAGGACTATCAAAAATAGAAAGGCGAAATAGAAAGCCGAAAGGAGAAATGGGATAGTGTTGTATCAAAAATGAATTTTACACATTCGAGTAGGAGTTCATGGGATATAATGAGAAAATTAGGTGAAGCTACTCCCCTTACCTCATCATCATCACAAATGGATCCAAGTTATATCGCTCGCCGCCTAGCTAATGTATCTGAATCTGTCAATATATCCTAATCTAAAATGAGGAATATGAAGAAAAAATAACAGATATTCAGGAGATCAGCTTCTACTTTAGAACATGTGTCACATCCACTCAATATAGATGAATTGAGGGCTGCAAACCAAATCTCAAAAGGCAGCAGACTTTGACGGAATTTATCCAGAATTCTTCAAACATTTAGGAAAAAAGGCCTTATCTTGGTCTTTCAAAACAATATTCTGAATTCAGGAAATTTTCCTTCCGAATTTCGTAAGGCTAAAATAATAGGTAATCCTTGTGATTCTAATAGTTATCGACCCATCAGTTTATTGAGTGTTTCTTCCAAGATATTAGAAAGGCTAATTCTTTATAAAATTGAATCTTCTATAGAAAATGCTCTACAAAATTTCCAGGGAGGCTTCAGGAAATATAGAAATTGTTCAGATCAGGTTCTCAGCCTTACAACTTCCATAGAATCAGGCTTCAATGATAGGTTGAAAACAAGAGCTGCTTTCGTTGATTTATCTTCGGCATATGACACTGTGTGGAAAGATGGACTGATTTTCAAGCTCTATACCCATCTGAAGTGTGGGAAAATGGTACGATTATTAGAAAATATGTTATCTGATAGAAGGTTTCGTGTATTTATTGACAATAAGAGTAGCAATTTCAAAATATTGAAAAACGGTCTTCCTCAAGGATCAGTTTTAGCTCCTTTACTTTTCAATTTATATCTATGTGATTTACCCACGACATCATCTCAAAAATTTGTTTATGCTGACGACATTGCTATTGCTTACCAACATTCGTATTTCCATACTCTGGAAAACATACAATACTGTCATCTGATTTGGAAATTTTAAAGAATTATTTTATTGAGTGGCGATTATGTCCAAATCCCAACAAAACAGAGGTATCTTGTTTCCATCTGAATAATCATAAAAAATAAAGAAAATTAGTTGTAACTTTCAATGATTCTACTATCGAACATTATTTCTATCCAAAATACTTAGCAGTTAAATTAGATTCATCTCTCAATTACAGCTCATTTAAATGATCTGAGCCTAAAACTGAAAACTAGGAATAATATTGTTCAGAAATTAGCTGGATCATCTTGGGGTGCTGATGCTTCCACTCTTCGCACAGCATCTCTAGCCCTAGTTTTTTCTGCAGCTGAGTATTGTTGCTCTGTTTGATTTAATAGTGCACATACACGAAAAATTGGTGCAAAATTGAATACATCCATGAGAATAATTACTAGCACCATAAGTTCATTGGACACCAGTTTCAACTAATATTGTCCCTCCCTATATTCGCAGACAGACTGCACCTCTGAATTCTTGGAACAAATATCATTCGTTCCTCAATTATTTCATATTTTCCACAAAATAGAATTCCCAGATTGAAGTCACGTAAACCATTATGGCATAATACGTTCTTCAATATAAACATAAGTGATAAAGAATTATGGAAGACTGAGTGGAACTCTATTTAGAAATCATTCTAGCACCAAATATAAATGTATCTAGTTTCTGATCCTTCAGGAAAAGTTCCTGGTTTTGATCTTCCAAGAATAATTTGGACAGTTCTTAATCGTTTGAGATTAGGTCATGGAAGTACCAATAGCATGCTATTTAGATGGAACTCGGTTCCTAGCGCAAGTTGTGAATGTGGAGAAACAGAAGAAACAATACCTCATCTCATCAATAGTGGTCCCATATATAAATTTCAAGATGGTTTTAGGGCTATTCATGATGTTTCCAACTTTTTCTTGGAATGGGTTTCAAATTTCAAACGAATATGATACGTATTTTTGTTATTCAGTTCTTTTTTCTGCTTTATCTTTTCATTTCCAGATTCAATGTGAGCTACTTGAAGAAGTCTCTGCCTCCATCAACAGAAGATCACTCTTGAAGAAAGAAGTCCCTGAAATATATTTCAGCTTATTTTTGTATTTTCACACTCAGACGGGGAGCCAGGGTTCTTTTACTGGGTTTTTTTCCCTAGGCTTTTATGCCATCCGCCGAATTGTATGACACCCCGTCACTAACCTCTGATCTATATGCTTTATTATTTGCTAACTAAATATTGTCAGCCAAAAGTTCAAAAGAATATATATACATATATATATTTTCTTCAACTTCTGCGAATGCTTGTCCTCAGGAAAATGGAAAAACTATTATACTTTCTAGTTGAAAAAACGCCAGGAAATTCGAGGATATGTGAGATCAAAAATTGTCATACATGCACAAAATTCGATTCAAACACGTCGCGGATATCTTATGAGGTACAAGGAATTGAGAAAGTGCTTCTTATTTCATTTTATATTTTTTGTCATGTCTCTTTCTTCGAAATTTTGCAAGCCCATTCATTTCAACCTCATTGAAATATCTTCCGAGATACAACATTTGGCTCAAAAAGAAACTTGACCCAAATTATGGTCAGCTAACCCATTCTGAAAATATGAAACTCTAGCACGTCTTTTTCTGAAGATAGAGGAGATAAAACAGGACGTCGGCCAGACGGACATAACCTAGTTTGAAGCTGTCTTCATCAGGAAGTCAAACCCCCGAGAATCTTTTTGGCTCGAGATCTTTTTTAACCTCGATATACGGAAATTGCAGATATTAAATAATAAAAATAGTACAACAAGCGCGCAAAAACAAATGGACTGATACAAGCAATCAATGCTGACTGTATATGGAGATCATCGGAGAACACTCGGAATAAAATGTAAGGAAGAACCAAGAGAAACTCACAAGGAAAAATCAACAGTATTTTGGAGATCAATTTTTCGAGTTCACTTGAGGAGACTTCATACCATTCATGAGTTACAAATTTAATTTAATTTAAAGAGTTCTGTGAACCTATTTGATTGACTGATTGTAAATTCAAATAATTTACAAGAATCTTTTGGTTTTTCGAAAGCTAATCCACCTTGAAAATGATAGAATATATTTATCGATCTTGCCATATTTTTCATATCATAACCCTAAGGCGAAATGTTATTAATTGAAGGTTGAGAATAAAGAATTTTGCAAAATACTAAGAATAATAAAGATTATAAATGATTAGTAAGATGCGAAATTCGCCGACGGATTCAACAAAAATTCAGAAAAATGAACAATACCTGTCTGTCATTGATTATACAGTGCGTTTAAAGCACAACCAGCAGTCGTTGTAGAAACTGCTTAGAAACTCGTAGGACACCAACACCAAACGCACAAGTCTCACTCGAAATACCCGAAATATCGGTTGAAAGAGAGATCCGCAAACCTCGTTAGATACATGTAGACCGTCGAGTCTGGCAGCGGCAAGCTTTTAACTGTTGTCCTAGGTTGTTCCTACGTAGATGATATAATTTCGGCGTAATAAAATCAGGAGCGTAACATGCATCGGTGCCAACCTCGAATTTCAAACCGGAAACGACGGTAACCGGAGGATACGTCTGCAAAAAGTGGAATCTTCGCGGAATTTTCAACTTTGTTATTTTAGACTTCGTGTATGTTTTCTTGTCGAATTCGCGAATCGTGTGCCGTTTTTAGCGACGCCTCCATCCGTAGTTGCCGGCCAACTGTCTGATGAGAGCTAGACGGTGTTAGTCGCAGGCTGTGGCCGCGCGGCGACGCTATTCGCCCCCGCTGCCCCCCCTGTGCCCCCGCTGGTATGCACACGCAATTCTATTAGACGTTGCTTTTCCTGGTGTCGGACGTCTGGACTGTGTCGTAACTTTTCTGCAACTGCTTCACTTCCGAAAACGTTATTGTCGGGTCGCAGTCGCTAATTAAGGGTTTAATTTTTTTTTATTTTCAGGTGATTTATGTATCTGCATTCTGCTGTTTGATGAAAGTGTCGTCGAAATTTTATGTGCTTTTTGGTCGAATTTTCATATATCCTATCACTCAATTCAAAAACCAACAAACAACAGTCGGAAGAAGTGAAAATACCAACTGTCTTTGAATCATGATTTCGGTATTTTTAACGTAAAGAGAAGAGAATAGAATAGAATGAATAAACTGCTCAACAATTGATAAGATTATCCAAGATAATAAACTTAGTCAGATATCATAGTATTTTCAGTTGATAATATGGTTCACTTGAGAAATGAATGAAAAAATGGAAATTTGGAGAGAAAAAATACTTTAATAGGAACACTCAAAATTTTGTGTTTGAATAACATAAAAATTTTATGATGAAACCACAAAAAGGTTGAAGTTTCGGTTAAGCTAGTACCTAGTTGGTCCCCCACAAGCTCGTCTCAAGCATTCTACCCTACGAGGCATACTTTCAATCAAACGATTTATAAAATTTTGGGGCAAATTCGTCCAAATATCCCGTAAAGCGTTAGAAAGGTCCTCTAGGTTATTGATCGGTTGTTCTAAGGACATCTCAGACAAGACTTATCAATAGCATGAGTTTCTAGCGCTTCATTAACCAGACGACTACGGTGTGGACGGGCATTATCGTCAATTAAAATGAAATTGTCGCCCAAGGCAGCCGCAAACAGAACAATTATGGGTTCAATAATCATATCGTGATATCTCTGGCTGGTCATTGTGGTGTTCTGCAGAACAACCAACTCTGTGCGTTGGTTCAAACAAATGCCTCCCCATACACATATAGAACCTCCGCCAAAAGCTGTTGTAAGTACCATAAACTGTTCTGCATATCTTTCCCTCCAAGCAAGAATACGTCCATCGGAGTTGACCAAACGAAATCTAGACTCATCCGTAAATGAACATCGGCTCCAATCTTCAACTATCCATTTATGGTGCTCCTCAGCCTATTGCCGTCGATAATCCCGGTGATCCCTATTCAAACGGGGATGTTGTACCCTCCTACGTGCTCTCAAACCACGAACATGTAGTCGTCGTCTTACAGTCTGGTTCGAAATTAGAACTCCTGTTGCAACTCTCAGTGATCCATTGAGCCGCGACGCCGGGTAAGTGGGATTTCTCCTAGCATTGAGGATCAGAAGACGATCTTGGGCAGCTGTTGTATACTGCGCTGCCGACCTCCCCCATGAACATAAGCTACTGAGTCGTTTTGGATGAACCTATTCCAAGCCCGACTCACGACACTTTGCGAAACATTCAACCACCGGGACACTTCTCGCAGGGACAAACCTTCCTATATTAACCGTATGATTTGGTCCAGTTGCACAGGAGCCAAACGTCTTCTCGGCATGACTGATAAGCTGATATTGTTCTTCTTTCTTCAATTATTGTCACCTTATGTGTTTGAACGAGAGAAGAAACAGCTTTAATAACAAATACCACATTGCTTTTCACTCCACCTGTAACAGCCTACAGATAATAATCGATTTTATGAACAAGAGCCGATGAAGTGAGGAAAATTTGATATAATCAACTCAAAACATCTTAATTTTTCCTTAGAGAAAATTTAATGTACGAGATAACTTGAAATAAATACACATGAAGAGGAGTTCATAAGT